>JABVZY010000267.1:8649221-8665707 GCA_020883555.1 Drosophila nannoptera
TGTCCAGGGTTCGCCCAGGCGCGAGTGGCGAATAAAGTTCCAAATCATGAAGCATACAAAATGAAAATCCACCCTCAAAAAAAGTTGCCACGTTTTTTTCCTTTTTCATTTGTGGGGAAAAAAGAAAGCAAAAAGTACTCCATGTGTGTGTGTGTGTGTGCGGCTGGGTGGGTGGTTGGTTACTTGTTTCGCTTTCGCTTTGTTTGCAAAACAATCAAAAGCGAACGATTCGTCTACGAAGCAGGAGCAGCCACTCTTGGTCAGCTCCTCCTCCGCTTCCCTGCTCCAAGCCCAAGCCGCCGGCTTCTATTGCTCCTGCTCAGTGGAGCGTGGTCCATGGAGCACATGGCCTGCCGCCGTTCGCGACATTTTTGTCGTTCTTGGCGACATTAAATGTATCTATAGGGTATACCGGGATATAAACGATGGTGTGCGAGAACTGGGTGTTCGCCCGAACCGATTTAACTACAGCTTGAAGTACTTCAAGCCCAGAAACGACTTACAAACAGATCAAGGTAGAGCATTGCCCATTCGGTTGGCGCCGAATATATTGCAACTGCCTTCCTTCTGCCCCAAAGCATATTTTTATGCACACCATGTCCAGAGATCTGCTTGGTGACAGAGACGCGTGCGAGAGGACAGATGTGGAGGCGACGCTGGCCTGGCAGGCGCAGCAGCAGTTTTTTTTTTCTAACCTGATACACCCACTCTCTCAGCTGGCCATATGCTGGAGGCTAATAGCGCTTGCCAAAATAAAGGAGCCGCAAGTTCTGCCAAGGTCTGCTCAGAATGTGTTCGTACGCTGAGCGAAACTTTGTTGTTGTTTGTCATCCGAACAAGCAAATATACTTAATGTATATCGAAGTGCTGGGATTACAGTTGTTTATATATGAGCATCTTCTGCTTGGATTCTACTGACTATTTTTATGAGAAGTTCGCCCCTTTTTGTAGCCGTGTAGATTCTTGTCGGGAATCACATTATTTCTGGTGGACATTTTGCTTTTTATGTTCCTTTTTAGTAAATTGCAAAAATGAGCAATTTTTTCCTGACTCCTATTCGCCAACGGTGTGCCTATAAAGCAACAATACAACGGAAATGCCATTCACATACACACACACACTCGCACTGCGGATGAGGTCGAATGTGAGAGAGAGGGACAGAGAGAGTTGGGACAATTTTCAACATTGCTCCCAAAAATATGCAACATTTTTTATATGTTTCTGCTTCACAAAGTTCTGCGTCATAAAATTTTTTTCTGCTGTTGCTGCCACTTTTGCTGCTGCCGTCGTGGTCCGGCTCTTATGCCGCTCCATGCCTTTGACTGTGTGCGTTTCCGCGCGTGTGTGCTTTTTATGACCCAAAATGGCCGCCGAGCGGAGCGTACGTGTTTGTTGCTGTCTCCGTTTCTGGGCACAAGTGTGTGTGTGTGTGTGGGTTTATGAATTATATAGATTTTTATACGGTCGCATATTACTTTTGTGTCTTTTTCTTTTCTTTTTTTCGCTATGTTTCCTTCCCTTCCTTCCATCTCTCTCTCTCTCAGCCGACCGCCTTTTTTCGTGCCATAAAAATGTATTTTTATATGAGACGCTATCTGGCAGATCTTCCTGCATAATGCTGGCCCGTTTTTGCTGCTCTTTACGAATATTCGCTGGGCCTGAGTTTGACTTTTATATTTTAGTGGTCCGACGGCATTTCATTATGCCCATATTCGTATACAATATATGCTTTACTCGCGCACTCTATGCTCTCTTTTCTTCGGCTTTCGTATGCTGCTTTTGTCATTTTTGCATTAATTTCATATTTTGTGTGCGCTGCTGTATATTCCGCATAAATAATAAATATTTTTGGTTATTACGTCTGCACAGCATTAATATTATTTTACTCGTACACAAACGCACACACACACACACACACACACACACACACACACTCAAACTCTCTGTGACGCACACACACTCATGCTCGGTCACCCAACATCCTGCATCCTGTGCGACCATGGAGAACGCATTGCCGTGAGCTTTAATTTCAGCTCATTTTTCGTTATCAAAACATTAGGCTGATGCACGTGTATTTGTTGTTTTTTCACTCACACATAAATATTTGCAATTAAATATGCCAAACACACGCGCACACATACGCACACACACAAAAGCACACGCAACGAACGACACGACGGCTCTCAATAGGAGCCTCCGCTTGGCCTAATTTGTGCGCCGCGCAAAATATCAAAATTTTGTTTATATGCGATTGAGCAAACAACTTTATTTGATGCAACTTTTGGAAAATATTAATTAAAAATAGCTAAACGGACACGCGAACAACTCCAATAAATTAAATGAGCTTGGAGCTTAGTTAGGTAATATATTATTGTAACATGAATTCGTTTTTCAAATTTTTCTTTAGTTTCCTGTTGTAGAAACAATTCATATAATCATTATTTACATAAACATATATCCCTTGCAAAAAAAATCCGACAAAATGTCCTGCTAGGGGAAATTTTTCCACACTCCATTTAGATTAGACATGAACCACCCAAAAACGCAATGCTCCAACAACCTTTATCCCAATTAGGAAATGTACGAACTCAAATAACTGGAAATTATATGCATATACGTATAAATGCATATATTTATATATACATTTATAAATATGTATGTATATGTACGTAATGGTTGGCAATATTGAATGAAATTTGTACTGATGAGGCGATGAGGAAATCGCATGGCAGAGATACGATGTCGACTCATGTTTATGTATGTCAAGTTTGATTGTATATACAATAGCATGCGTTCATACATACATTTGTAAGCATACTTATTTATATTTGTCTGGCTGTGCGATGGCGAGTGCAAGTGCACTCGTTTACAACAGGCCAATGGACAATGGTGTTATCAATAACATAGACCTCCATGTGTATTCCTCAAGTCAGCAGGCCGATTGATTAAGCTTTAAGTGCCGTTGACAGCTATAGCTAATCGGGTCGATTAAGGCGCGAGCAAGCTAATTTCTGTCTCAATTGTAATGTACTTAGCAAATCTATTTGAGCGCCAACAACAATGCCCTTTGTACACAGCGAAAGAGGAAAAGAAGCGCGCAGCGAGAGAGAGAGAGAGAGATAGATGGCGAAAGAGTGAACGCCTGCGACTCACTCAACACAGAGGCGTAGCTTACATGTTGCCAGCACAGACGTAGAATAGCGCCCTCTACAACTACGCTTCTGGCACTTTGGCTAATGCGCCGTTATCATTCCATGCATTTGACAACAGCAGCCAAAAGCATTCGAGCCTCGGAGCTCCCAGCACATTGTACGAATAGCTCTACAAGCAAACGGTCCACTATAAAGTAGATCAACGCGAATTGAAAACTTCTCGGTGCTAAATAATACAAGTTATTCGCCATGGCCGAGGATTCGAGGGCAGGTGGAGAGCTCTGCAATCAAGGGGTCACCGACCAGATGTATTTTCTGCGCGACAAACTACAAAAGTTTCAAAGTAAAATGCTTCGCGACTTCGAGCAGCGACTGTCCTGTATGATAGAGGATGTGCTGCAGGATGTACGACAGCAGGAGCTACGCGCGCATGAGTTTCGGCAGTTCGACAACTCTAGGAGCAGAGTCAACGATGCCAGTTTCCCTTGGCACAACCGCCATCAAACACAGTCTAGCGCAGCAACGGAGTCTGATGTCACCGACTGCCTAAACGGAAAAGACATTGCCCAAAATGAATCCACGCCAAATCAAGATCAGAAACAGCAGCAACTGCGTCATGATCAATCCCAACAAAGAACGCGACGTCGATTGCCCGACAAGGTATTCGTGACACGCGAATCGTACCTGACCGCCCTGCTGCAGGTGGAGCACATGCGCACCATCTATAACATATTCGCAATAATTCTGGTCATGTTTTCGCTTAATGTCATTATCTATGACTACTTTGTCGAAGGCCATATTAATGTGGGTCTCGGCACTTTTCGAACTGGCCTGAAGCGGTTGCACTGGGTGCTGGGTGTTTGGCTGCTTGAGCATGTTTTTGTCCTGGCGCTGTACTATGCATTTCAGGGCTGGGCACTGGTTCGCGCCAAGCTAGAATCTCACAGTAAGTCCAGTGGATTACATCAACAATTGTAGCTACAGCCTCTTTCAGTTATCGCAATTGCTTTTCAGAATCGGCGCAACGCTTTTGGTCCCACAGCTGCCTGATTTTGTACGTTAGCTCTCAGCTGGTCTTTGGCTATGTGCCCACGTCGTTGTGCCTGAAGTTCCATCTGCCATTTGTGAGCAGCTGCGTGTTGCTATTGGAAAGTACCCGATTGCTGATGAAAATGCACGCATTCGTCCGGTACAATGCGGCAAGGGTGCTTGTGGGCAAGGAGAAAGTCGATGGAGATATGGTCAATGGTCATCCATGCCTGCCACCTCTGCACTCTTATATCTATTTTCTATTTGCGCCCACCTTAATCTACAGGGATAGCTACCCGCGAACTAAGCAAATACGTTGGAAATTTGCGATGTGCCGGCTTATGGAAATTGTGGCCGTCGCCTTTCTGTATGCCTTCATCCATGAGCGCCATATCAACGAAAATTTTGGAAACTTTGGCAAGGAGTCGTTGGGACCTTCTCAGCTTATTATGAAGATTTTTGGCATGATGCTGCCCAGTGCCGTGATACTCTTATGTGGATTTTATATGATTCTCCACTCCTGGTTAAATTTTACATCGGAGCTCCTGCGTTTCGGTGACCGCATGTTCTACAAAGATTGGTGGACGTCGCATACCTATGATGGGTACTATCGCGAATGGAATGTTGTGGTGCACGACTGGCTGTACGAGTACGTCTATAGGGATGTATATACGTATGTCTTTAAGGGATCCAAATTGGCTTCTTCTCTGCTTGTATTTATGATATCGGCTCTGGTGCATGAACAGGTGTTGGGATTTTCGCTTCAAGTATTCTTCCCTGTCATGTTTCTCTTCTTTGGTGTTTTGGGCGTTTCATTGGTATTTCTTATGCGCAGCGCATCCAAAACTGTGGGCAACATCTTGTTGTGGTTCACTCTCATTTCAGGCAATGGCATGATGATTTCATTGTACGCCATGGAATATTATGCCAAGCGTAATTGTAACCTGCACTATCAGAACTGGTCAGACTACGTAACACCCGCGATTTGGCGTTGCTACCACTAGTACACTGTTTTACTGAATCTTAGTCTTACTACTTGTAATTTATACACATAGCATACGTTATGTATTTTAGTAAATAAACTTATGCGATAAATGATATAAAAATAGTTTGGCTTTGTACACTTAACTAATTAATAATTATAAGTATTTTACATCGTGGTCGCTGATGGTGCTTCAATCTTATTGAACACACACTAATATTTAAAATGCTTTCTTTCAAATCGTCTAGCCTCTGCCCTATATACAGGAACCTTATTTGGCTATGCGCATATGTTAACGTTGTTGCTCGTTGCTGGTTGTGATACAGATGCATTCTCCTCCACGTGCTTGCGGCGAAATAAAATTACATGCGGTTCTGGTGCATGCATCATGTAGTGCACCCACCCAGGACTCTGTTGAACACCCAAATTGCGCCATTCCGTCTCAGTCATTAGATGTGATTTAGGTACATGCTTTGCCAAATCGGGCGGCAGAATTACGTGCCTACGATTAACTAAGAAGTGAGTGTTTATACATTTGAAGTAGAAGATATTTACCTGTACTCAAATTTGTCATCAAAGTACTTTTCGGAATATTGAATCTGATCTGCAGGCATCACTTATATTATTTATTTATTACTTGCACTTGCAGGCTTGTTTTTTTTGTTTTGTGGAGGCCAGACGATGGCCGCGATGGGTACTTATCGATATTAGTTCGAACATAACTGATCTTGGTCTCTGTGAGAAAAGTAATTGAAATATGTATATTCTTATGCATTAAAAACCTAAGTTATGCATTCTCAGTAAATCCAACACCTATATACTTGTGTGTTCGATAGTTATTTACGTTAAGCGATCTGGAAATTCAAATTAAACGCAGTTGGCACTGCCACTCCACTTATTTTTTCTCATTTTCGGAAAGTTGATAGCCCTGAAAGATAGAGTTGCCACAGGGCACATACGACGCGGTACGCTTGGCCTCAGTTTGTTTTTCTTTCTCGCGCAACAATTCTTTTTAAAAATTGTGTTAAAATCCAAGCAAAGTAATGAATGCGACTACATTATTCGACGATACCAAACTCGAACAATTCCGGCATCTTAATTTGCTTGAAAAGCATCGTGTAGAGAGTTTCAAAGATTGGCCATTTTCTTCAGAATCGGCATGCAGCATTGCTAAGGCAAGCAATGTAAGAGATTTTTAATTATTCAACTGCTAATATGTTTATGTTCGCACAGATGGCCGAAGCAGGATTCTTTTGGACGGGCACAAAGCGTGAAAATGATACAGCCACTTGTTTTGTGTGCGCCAAAACATTGGATGGATGGGAGTCGGAGGACGATCCTTGGAAGGAACATCTGAAGCACGCACCACAGTGTGAATTTGTCAAAATGTGCTGTCCAGAAAAAGATTTAACTGTAAGAATGAAAATATGAAGCGGAGTAAAAAGCGAAAACAATAATAAAAGTCTTTTCTAGGTAGACCAATTCCTGAACATTTTCAGTACTGTGGTCAACAGTAACATCGAAAAAAATATAAAGCTGTTTAAATCTAAATTTGTAAAGGACAATGAAAACAAACTTGCTGAATTTACAAAAAGCCATACATAGTCTAAAATTGCACTTTTTATAATATATTCTTAAAACATGTAAAATAAATGTAGTATTGCTTAAATGAATTCATCGCTTCGTTCAATTTTTAACAACCCGTTGGCAACTTATCGAAGAAACTATCGATTAAAACTTTCGGGTTGCAGAAGCACATACTGAAACCTATTTCAAACTAAAGCTGATTGGACGAGGGTATAGCGCACAAATGAACTTACCCCATGCAGACAGCTTTTTAATAATTTGCAATGTTGAAACGAAAGTTGGATGAACGCGCAGCAGCCCTAAAATTGAAAAAGGCAACACCTACTATTGATGACAAATATTATCAATTGGAGTGCGAATTGAACGAGGAATTGTCTAAGATTGGCATACCCACGGATATTGCATGTATTTACAATCCTGTTGACTATGCTGCACCAATCCACCGTGCCTACTTATCTAAGTACTTGAATGGTACCAAGAAAGTTATATTTGTTGGCATAAATCCCGGCCCACAAGGCATGTGTCAAACTGGAGTAAGTTTACGGCTCATCACCTTTTATTTAATAATGAAATGGTTGAATGCAGGTACCGTTTGGAAACATTGCTACTGTTCGGGAGAAAATGAAACTCTCAGGTGATGTGCGGCAACCAGCCCAGGTCCATGCTAAACGACCTATTACTGGCTTTAGTTGCACTACAGAGGAAATGAGCGGCCGTCGTTTGTGGGAGCTGTTCGAGAGCTTGTCGGGTAGTGTAGATACTTTTTTCAAGCAGTGCTTCGTGCACAACTTGTGCCCCTTAGCGTTCTTTGATGATGTCGGTGTCAACATTACACCCGATCGATTAAAGGGTGCTTATAAAGGTAAGATACGTGAAAAATGCTTGGAAGCTTTTGAGAAGATGCTCCAGCTTCTACAGCCAGAGTATGTAGTTGCAGTAGGGGGATGGGTTGACACGGAAATAAAAAAGAGATCGGACTACTGTAAATCAATGGCCAAAGTTATTCGCTTGAAACATCCAAGCTTGCGGATTCCTAATAATATAAATTGGAATATTGAGGCGAAGGAAGTTTTAGAGAAAGAAAATCTAATCAGATTTATGCGTAATGAGGTTTAGGTTTAATTTTTTGTAAATTAATTGTAAGATGTTCAATATGTGTACAAAAATAAATTTGTAAGCTACAAGTGTTAGTCCAATTGAATTTCGCCAGTGCTACCCTACCTATGCTGAAGGCAAGGTTTCCAGTCGTTAAGGTATTCAAAATATAATGTTCCCTTCACCCCTTTTATTGAAGTAAATTCCGAATTTTTATAATGATTAATATGCTATGAAGACCGGTGGTTTCTTCTTTTTTTGTAGATTTAGTTTATAAATCTTTATAAAATTTGGTATTTTTTATTTGTTTTTACAGTGTTACCATAATCTTGCGGGAAGAGTTGCCAACCATGTGACTGTGCTCAGCTGATTTTTGCTTGTTATTTTTCTACTTGCCTGTGTCGTGGCGTCAGAGTTTGCTCTGGTTTTGTTTGTCCGAGAATAATTCGAGATATTTCCATGCCAAATGGCCGCGTTTATGGAGGATGCTCTAGTGGAAGCGAGGCGAGCACGTGACGCCGGCGAAGTGCCCGTGGGATGTGTATTTGTACACAATGACAAGGTAATCGCACGTGGCGGGAACGAAGTGAATGTACATCGGAATGCAACACGTCATGCGGAGTTCATATGCATCGATGCCACCTTGGCCTACTGCCGCGAGAAACGCTTGCCGGCCCGCCAGGTGTTCAGTGAAATCAGCGTCGTGGTTACTGTAGAGCCCTGCATCATGTGCTCGGCAGCATTACACACACTGGCCGTCAAAGAGATTATCTATGGCTGCGAAAATGATCGGTTCGGTGGCAAGACAGTTATCGATGTTGCTGCCGTAGTTGGCCAAAGGATCAACATAACTGGTGGAGTTCGAGCCGACGAGGCCATGGCCCTGCTAAAGGAATTCTACAAGGGCGACAATCCAGCGGCTCCGCCAGTGGCCAAAAAGAGGAAATGACTAGCTGATAGATAAAAAAGAAACAAACATACAAACAAACACCATAGTCACCTTAAGCTTCAGCTTATATAATCCTTCTTGTATATGTTTTAATTTATTGTAAACTTTAAGCTTAGTCTAAGCTAAATATGGCGTTCAGAACGTTAATATAAATACAATTACTGCATGAGAAGTATGTGAAGGAAGGCAGTGCCAATGCAGCTGTTACAGGATATTAAAAAATTGTGTCTGCTTTTATTTTTTCAATTGTAGTTCGAGCAGCACAACGGAACCGTCACCAGATATAGATAGTACCCTCGTTAAACTTAATTAATTGCACTAAAACCTAAGCTAGTCTTTTGGCCCGTCATTTGCTGCGCAAGCTGCTCGACCCGAGGAGCGTGCGCAGCAAACAATCGCGATTGCCATTTTACAATTTCTAATTACTTCTATATATAAATATGTTTTAGATGCGCAGATTGCGGCGTCTGTGGCCTATGTTGATCCACTCCAACGGCACACTGTCACCCACATTGTAGCTGGTTGTAACGCAATTGGTCAGCTTCCGGGATGGCTCACAACGTCGGCTGACATTCCAGTAGGCAAATCCTTGCGGGCAGCGATTGATTTGTCCCTCGACGCGTCCTGTCAGCTGGGAGTAGCCGCATTTGACGAATACCTGGCTGCATTCATCCTGATTCAGCGCGAAGTGTCCCTCCTCTGGACAAAGTGGCGCTGTCGAATGGATGGGCACCTAAAACAAGGATCCATTGTTCACTAGAGCTGAACGACTCCGATAAAAAGACAAACTTACCAGATTAAGCGGTTGCGCTTGGTCCTCTAGCAGCTGGGTACGTGAAGATCCCTTGTTGCTGCAGGAGTCATTGGGCTCGGGCTTGGCGCAGCGACACGATGCTTCGTGATAAACAGTGCCATTCGGACATTGGAAGAGCACAATGTTCAGATTAGCGGCGGAGTTCTCGTTGCATTGATAGAAGACGCCGCACTGCTTGGCATGACGCCGGAAGCCTGACGGGCAGACAAACAAGCTCTGATCCTCTGTGGTCGTGGGGCATGGAGCACTTGAGTTAGTTGATGGTTCAGGATTAGGTTTGGACTGCTGCGTAGTTGTCTCCACAGGCTTGTTTGTAGTCGTCGTATCAACTGGACGTTCAGTCGTGGTGGGCGCATCAGTGGTCGTGGTCTCAACTGGTCGCCCAGTTGTGCTGCCCGTTGTCGTGGTCTCAACTGGTCGCCCAGTTGTGCTGGCTGTGGTCGTAGTCTCAGCTGATTCTCCTGTGGTGCTGGGTTGATTTGTGGTAGTTTCTGGCTTGGATGTCGTCTCCGGCTCAGTGGTCTCATTTGGCCTGGTTGTCGTGTTTATGCTGCCGGAGGAGCAGTTGCTAGACACCTGATCTGCGTAGTTGCAAGTGTCAAGCGATGTGTCCCACACCGTGCCCTTCGGGCAGCGGAACTTGTACACTTGATAGTTTTCCTTGTTTTTGGTACAACGATAGTAGATGCTGCAATCCTCAGGATCTGCATGGAATCCCTCACTGGGGCACTGGAAGTTCACAGGCTCGGGTGTAGAGCTTGGATAATCTTCGGTTGTTGTCGGAGGATACCCAGGCATGGAAGTTGTTGGCGGATAGCCTGGAATCGACGTCGTTGTCTCCGGATACAATTCAGTTGTGGTTGGCTTCGAGGTGGGATAGTCTGTGGGCTTAGTGGGACTGGCCGTGGGCTTGGTTGGTGGGCCAGTGGGCTTCATTGGATCCGTCGGCTTTGCAGTATTGTTTTCAGTGGTGGTGGGATACTCAGTGGTTGGCTTGGTCGGAGGATCTGTGGGCTTCGTGACGGTTTCGGTGGTCGGCTTTGTTGGAGGAGAGTCGGTTGGTTTTGTCACTGTGGGATCTGTGGGCTTCGTGACGGTTTCGGTGGTCGGCTTTGTTGGAGGAGAGTCGGTTGGTTTTGTCACAGCTTCGGTTGTCGGTTCGATTGTTGTTGGCTTCGTAGAGGACTCTGTCGACGCGATTTCTGTTGTCGCCTCAGTTGGAGGTTCGGTTTGGCCAGCACAGCCCGGCACGTTCATCGCGTGATCGCACGTCTGCAGGTCCGCATTCCAGCCCGTGTTCTTGGCGCACATGAACTCATGTTTCGAGTAGCTGCCGCCCGTTTTTTGGCACCTGTAGAACTTGCGACAATTGTTCGGATCGGGCATGAATCCTTCACCCTTGCATTCGGTGCCGGGGGGTAGGTTTGGAACCTTCGTAGTCGTTTCGGGCACTATGGTTGTAGGTTGGGTGCTCGTCGTCCCTGCCGCCGTTGTGGACTGACCTTCCGTTGTTGTTGGTGGCTCAGAGGTGGTCGTCGGCTGGGCGGGAGCAGCCGTTGTGGTCGGGCTACTTGTCGTCTGCTCGGTTGTAGGGATCGTTGACTCAGTGATCGGCTCAGTCGGACGATTTGTGGTGCTTGGCTCGGTGGTGCTAGGTGAATTGGTTGTCTCCATCGTTGGCTTCGCCGTGGTAGTGTCACACGGAGGCTTATCGGACTCAGTTGTGGAATTTTCACCGCTTCCTTCAGGAACGGGATTGCACATGTTCAAATCGTGATTGCAGGTCTGCAGATCCTGGTCCCAGACTGTGCCCGCAGCACAATGGAAAGGCACCTGGTCGTAGCCGCCCTTTCCGTTCCCGATGCAACGATAGAATTTCGCGCAGTTGTTGGGATCCCCAATGAATCCCTCAGACGTACAATTTACATTTCCCGGCGAGCCTGTTGGCTTTTGGGTGGTTGGCCTTTGAGTAGTTGGCTTTTGAGTAGTCGGTCCTTGCGTTGGTGGCCTTTGAGTAGTTGGCTTTTGAGTACTCGGCTTTTGAGTAGTTGGCTTTTGGCTGGTTGGCCTTTGCGTAGTCGGATTCTGGGTAGTCGGTCCTTGGGTAGTCGGTCCTTGGGAAGTCGGCTTCTGGGTAGTCGGCCTCTGGGTAGTCGGCTGGGGCCTTGAGGTTGTGGCCATGCCGCTGCCGCAGTTTTTGTCCTTCACAGCCCAGGCATGATTACAAGCTTCGATTGGAGCGTCCCAAACTGTTCCGGGTGGACATGAGAATGCCACCGTATAGAAGCCACCTCTATCGTTGTCCACGCAGCGATAGAACTTGGCGCAGTCTTTATCGTCTCCGAGGAATTGGCCATTTACGTTGCAGCTACCGGATGGCTTCGGAGACGGAGTCGAGCTTGAGCTGCTGCCAGATTGAGAGTTGGAAGACGTGGTTTGCTCAGAACTGCTGCTGCCAGAGGATGTGGAGGTTGTATTGGACGTTTGCTGGCCGGAGGTGATTCGCTTGCATTTGAGGGTCTGCATATTAACCTGCGCAGGGTGGTCACAGCTGTTGGCCTCAGGATGCCAAATGGTATTGGAAGGGCACGTGAAGGATACTTTCATCAGGCCACCCTTGCCATTGTCGACGCATCGGTAGAACTTCGAACAGTTCTCCTTGTCCTCTAGGAAGGTTTCTTCGCTCTCGCATTTCTCTGCTGGTTTGAATGGTTTCTGAGTGGTTGTGGTCGTTGTTTCTTGGTTGCTGGAGGATCCTTGATTCGAGGACGACTCTTGGTTGGACGAAGAGCCTTGATTGGAGGAGGATCCTTGATTTGAGGACCCTTGGCTTGAAGACGATTGCTGATTGGAGGATGATCCTTGGTTGGAAGATGAGCTTTGATTGGGAGACGATCCCTGATTTGAAGATCCCTGATTAGAGGACGAGGATCCCTGATTGGACGAGGATCCTTGATTTGACGAAGATCCCTGATTGGAGGAAGATCCTTGATTGGATGAAGATCCCTGATTGGATGAAGATCCCTGATTGGATGAAGATCCTTGATTGGATGAAGATCCTTGATTGGATGATGATTGGTTGGATGAAGATCCTTGACTGGATGAAGATCCCTGATTGGATGAAGATCCCTGATTGGATGAAGATCCTTGATTGGACGAAGATCCTTGATTGGACGAAGATCCTTGATTGGATGACGATTGATTCGACGAAGATCCTTGATTGGATGAAGATCCCTGATTGGATGAAGATCCTTGATTCGATGATGATTGGTTCGATGAAGACCCTTGACTGGATGAAGATCCTTGATTGGATGAAGATCCCTGATTGGATGAAGATCCTTGATTTGACGAAGATCCCTGATTGGATGAAGATCCTTGATTAGATGAAGATCCTTGACTGGATGACGATTGATTAGACGAAGATCCTTGATTGGATGAAGAACCCTGATTGGATGAAGATCCTTGATTGGACGAAGATCCTTGATTGGATGATGATTGGTTCGATGAAGACCCTTGACTGGATGAAGATCCTTGATTGGATGAAGATCCCTGATTGGATGAAGATCCTTGATTTGACGAAGATCCCTGATTGGATGAAGATCCTTGATTGGATGAAGATCCTTGACTGGATGAAGATCCCTGATTGGATGATGAGCCTTGGTTAGACGCAGAGCCTTGATTAGATGACGATCCTTGATTAGATGTAGTGCCTTGATTGGAAGACGACCCTCCTCCCGTTCCACTGGCCATGGCTTTGCATTGTTCTTTCTGAACATCAGTTGGATGATTGCAGCCCTTCGAATCCGGATCCCACACAGTGCCTGGCGCACAGTCGAAGGTCACCTTATCGAAGCCACCATTACCATTATCTACGCAGCGGTAGAATCGCGCACAGTCCTTTTTATCAGGCAAATACGTTTCCGAGTGCTCGCACTCTCCGTCAGGGTTGGGAGGCTTTGAAGTGGTCGTTCCAGAGCTTGAAGAGCTTGTAGAGTTTTGAGCTCCAGAAGAGTTGGAAGTCGATGATGAGGATTGATTGTTAGAGCTCGAAGACGAGGATGAACCTTGATTGGAGGATTGATTACTTGAGGAGGAGGATTCCTGGTTGTTGCTCTGATTGGAAGACTGATTGCCAGATGAAGATGATTCCTGGTTGTTGCTCTGATTCGATTGATTGCCAGATGAGGATGATTCCTGATTGTTGCCCTGATTGGAAGACTGATTGCCAGATGAGGATGACTGCTGGTTGTTGCTGTGATTGGAAGATTGATTGCTAGACCCTTGACTGCTCTCCGATGCTCCCTGCTGACTGCTGGAAGACTCATTGCTGCTTGACGTGGATGATCCTTGCTGACTGCTGGATTGATTGCTGTTGGTTGAGTTGGAGCTAGAGCTACCGGCTTGGTTCCCACCCGATGAGGAGGTCTGATTGCTGCCAGCAGATTGTTGGCTTGAGCTACTGTTTCCATTGCTGGAAGGGCTGGTCTGGATATTGCATTGTTTCTTCTGGTCATCGCTGGGCAGAATGCACACCTTCTCCTCTTGTCCCCAAATGGTGCCTGGGCCACAAGTGAAAGGAACTTGCTCCAAATTTCCGTCAACATCTAAACGGCATCTATAGAACTTCGCACAATCCGTTTTATCCGGTATGTAGGTGTTCTCGTCCTCGCATTTGCTTGGAGCCGTTTGATTGGTATTCTGATTCGATTGATTGTTCGCTCCACTAGAGGATTCGTTGCTCGATGAGCCCTGATTGCTCTGGTTGCTGCTGGAAGACTGGCTTTGGTTTTGGTTATTGTTAGAGCTTTGATTATTGCTGGACGACTGGCTGTTACCAGAGTTTTGATTATTGCTTGAAGATTGATTATTGCCAGAGCTTTGGGTCGAGGAGCTCGTATTGGATTGCTGACTGCTGCTCATCGAGCTTTCTGTGCTGCTGGCGGACTGGCTGCTGCTGGAGGTAGCTGCAGATTGTTGAGCGGTGCTCGATGTGGACGTCTCCTGGGTGGCACTCGAATTGGAGCCATTTTGATTCGTGGAGCTACTGCTGGACGAGTTGGAGCTACTGGAGGAGGACGACGTTGAGGAGCTGGTGGAGGAGCTCTGTTGACTATTGGACGAGGAGGATGAGGAGGTGCTGTTCTGGTAGCTTGTCTGGGATGACTGTGTCGATGTTTGTTCATCGCTTAGAGCAGCGGCTTGATTGCGGCAACCGCCATTAGCACGTACTTCAAACATGTGGTTGCACGACTCCAATGACTCATCCCAGGCCGTGCCGTCCGAGCATCGAAACCCAATTTTATTATAGCCTCGGCCGTTGGAAATGCATCGGTAGAACACGGTACAGTCGCTGGGATCGCTCATAAATCCATCACCCTCGCACATTACACCCTCATCTCCGGCCGCGCGCAAAGATGATGAACTCGAAAAGGATATGACCGAAACACCACTCAGGCCTGTCAGTCCATAATTTGTGGGCAACTGATTCGCACTCGCGTAGGTGTGCAGCTCCAAGGCGGCGGGCGTGACGGCGCTGTTAAGCAACGCATTCGGTCCGTTCTGTGCATTGACGAGGCCGTCATACGCCAGCTGGCTGTCCGTCTCGTCACTGCCATTGATTTCGTTTATGAGGTCTGCGCACTCCCCACGTCCGGCCAGCATTGCGGGCAGGCACAGCTGAAGCGTGCGTGAGAAGACCGTGCCCTCCTTGCAGGCAAACATGTACGGTTGGATGTAATGCTCGGACCGCTTCTCGCAGCGATAGTAGATGCGACAGTCGTAGTCATCGGCAAACAGTCCTTCATCCGGGCAATAGAAGGCTGTCTCCTCGTGGCCGCTGCGCGCGTGGACTGACGAAGATCGAGAGCCTGCAATAAAAGTCGAGCGATTTATGCTTTAGTTTTAGTTGCGTTTAAGCATATAAATTAATATTGTCACGCCTAACAGCACTGGCCGAGTGCATTTCGGCGCAAGTGACGTACATATTCATCCATGCATATGTACATACGCATGTGTATGTTCGTATTGAGGATATACACGGAGGCCATTCTGAACCGGCCGCTGGAACAAACCATTCAACTGAAACTTCCTGTCACAAATGCCCCGCCTGAATATATTTTGCTCAATTTCGTCTGACATTTTGCGCGTATCCTTCTCCTTCTGCCCCTCTCTAGCAGCGGGATTTTTCGCGTTGTCAAAATAAAATTGATAATTTATTGTCATTCAATGGGCGAGTGTGCTTCTCCTTCTTTTTTTTACATTCTGGCTCTGCTTCTTCTTATACTGATGCTGATGCTGCTGTCGCGTTTTCCAATAAATTTAAATGCATTTATGGCCCTTACAGCGGAACAAATTCATTTTGAAAATGAATTGTGTATTTTTTTTTTTTTTTAACTGTATGTCTGTTCACATGCCCGCAACTCCATTGGCCACAACAAAGTTTTTTGCCACCCATATACGAGCTTTTTTTTTATTTTTGCATGTCCTTATGAGCCAAATCGCTGTTGCGGCATGCAAATCTGGCAAAAACATTGTAAACGCGCGTCTAAAAATTAGACTTCGTCCGGGATTGGCATAAATTTGCATCAGTCACTAGGCGCAGTTTACGAATTTTATTGGAGCATGTAAGCCAAAGCCGATGCTTTATGGCCTGACGGCGTGCTCTCAACCAAGCAGGTCCATTTATTCGGCCAAAATTGCCAAACCCGAGGCCCATAAAACTTAATTATGGCTAATGTGTGGCCGGGCCAGGCGGCTGCTCAGCATATTGCCATGTATTGCCATTTTTTTGCTTTTCTGCAAAGTTTAATGGAAAGTATCAGGGATATTCAATTGGAATTTATAAATTTCTTAAAAAAAATATCAGAAGGCCATTTAGT
>JABVZY010000267.1:8734132-8744617 GCA_020883555.1 Drosophila nannoptera
GCAACACGCTGGCCGCATTTTGCATTTCCGTGTCGCCGCCACTAATGCTGGGGCGTTGCTTTGACCTGATGCGGCGCGCGAGCTGACACTTACAAACGTACGCATGTGCGAGAGCCGTGGGGAGCGCTGTGACTGATGCGGATAGCGTTGATAGTGTCTGCCACATTGTCAGCGAGTAGCGTTTTTCGCGCGCTTCCCCAGAGCTTGTCACCGCCCGTGCCTCGCCTGTGCCGCCTGACATTAATTAAGTGCGAAATTAATGGAGCGGCAGCGATGTGCAGCGGGTAGCTGACGAGCGAGTGAATTAATTTGGCACGCTCTCTGCCAGATTTGGCTTAATTTGGCTAGTCTCAGCAGCTGAGAGTGGATCTGGAACTGCCGCTTCTGCTGCTAGCAGGCATTGGGCGTTGCTTCTCAATGCTATTCGCAGGTGTCGGGCTTAATTGATGGGGATTGACTCGCTCCTATATATATCTATATATATACTAATTACGGTGATGCATTTTCTTTTGCTTCGTGAAATTCGGGGAACACTTTGATTTCTACCACTTCATTCGATATTTGTTTGCTAACGTTTTCAGCACGTCCATATTTTGATTTATTGTTTACGTATTTTCAGCTTTGATTTCGGGCTTACGCACGGCTGCCTTCGCGCTTACGCTCCTTACCTTATCACTCCCGCCTACAATTCGTGCCGCAAACGATTCATCCTTCCTTCGCGCTATACACAACTCTCAATACGTCATTCCGCTGTCGCCCCGAAGTCACAGAGAACGCGTCACACGACCGACGGAGACAGAGACACGCAGCCGACAGAGATACGAATGCGACTAAACACGCACGAAGTGCTCGCGTGTAAATTGTTGTTGGCCGGCGGCGTCGCTTGGCGATAATTTTGAAATGTTGCTGGTGCTGGTGTTGCTGTCGCTGCTTGGCAACATGTTGCCGGCGCGGTGTAATGTTGCGAAGAAGGTATCGTTAGGTCGGCCTGCTCTTCCGCGAAAATATTTGTTAGTTGACATTTATAGGCGATTTTAGTGTTGCGGCTAATTGCGTCATGTGGCAGACACACTTGGTCATGCCCCCACACTCATACGAGTCTACAAAGTTTCCTAATGGTCGGGCCTGCAGTTAGCTGGAAAGAGACAGACAAATAATGTTTCAATTAGTTGTTGACAAAGCCGCTCAGTGCGGAATATATTACGCTTAAAGTTATATATTTTATTGCATGTCGTTAAACAGAGTCGACTTCTAAATAAATAATTTACGACCGGACAAGTGCAGCACCCCGCCACCCCCTCTCTCTCACTCCCACCTGCTAGCAATTGCATTTCAGCAGCGATCACGTGCCGCCATTTGCAGCGTGATTTATGGCACTCGAAGGGCCAGCCTGATAAGCATTTGCTTTGACCTTTTGATAGCGTGCGCACCACTCACTAATGCCCAAATACATATGCACTCGTATGTGTAGCCGGGCTTGTGTGCATGCGTGTGTGTATATGGCTGGCTAATTGACCAACAATCACATGCTCTTGGCTTCGGCCCAACAACAAAGCCCCTAATTGATGCTGCCAATGGATTTTGGAATTTAGCCCGTTTCATTATTTATCGCATCCCGCGGCTGCTTAATTATGCGCTACAGTTCCGGAAATGCACATTTTGAAATCCTTTAATCTCTGCATCTTGCTCATCCATAATGCCCGCTGGCATTATGGCTACAAATTGATGTTGGCTTTATCCCCATGCTGTTGTCGGCTGCCCAGCCCATTGTATGTCGCTCGCTATTCTAATTGGGCAACGGGGCGTGGCTGCGCCGCTCCCAATCGATACGATGACCGTGATTGCGACTGCACTGGCTTCACAGGCAATTCTGCGCCAACGGAGCTTGCGAATGACCATCAAATGGAATTATAATATTTCAATATCTGTATATATTATGGGACTTATCCAGTTATATCTTATCCCGTTTGGAAAGAGCATCTGTTCATAGCAATGCAGACTAGTTAACTCCGCGATTTATGCAGCCGAGTCAGAAATCACTTCCGGCTTCTGCCAAAGGGTTGGGGCGTGGGCACGCACCAAAGGCCGCTGATCGGCTGCTCTTCACACATCGCTTCCGAGGGGCTCAACATTTATGATGCCATTTGTGTGGGACCAAATTGTGACAATTGCTTGTCGGATGGGAAGGGCGGGCGGGGCGTCTATATTTAGTCAGCGACTGGCTTCGTCGCCTCAGCCTCCGCCTCCGCCCCCGCCCCCGCTGTCGCAGTCGTTCCATTGTCAGTCGCAGACCCTCGCATTGGTTCATTTATCACATTTTGTCATGCTCCCAGCCCCGCCCGCTCCCGAATTCGTCTTCCGTCTCTTGTGCTGCTGGATTTTATTAATTTGTTTGTCATATTTTTACGTTTGTTTATTGATTAAAATGTGCACACAGACGCATGTACGGAGGGGCATTGTCTGCTGCCAGCAGCTGTTGCTGTTGCTGCTGCTGCTGTTGTGCGGCCGCAATGCATTGCTGCTGTAAACATGTGTTTGCAGCAACATTATTATTGCTTTCCCGTGCAAACATTATTTTTACTGCGGCAGCTGTCTGTCCGTCTGTGTGCGTGTAGAATCCGATACTGTTTTTCTCTGGTATTATTATAAAAACATCGTTTTTTAAACAGTTGCCCCGCCCCGCTGTCGCCTCCATTAATTCTGATTTATTTCTACCTTTCTATTCCACATATATGTATATATAAACAGGCGGTTAGCCCCGGCGCCTACCTTCCGTGTTTGTTTGTACAAATTATTATGAAAGACAATTTTGTCAGCCACATTTTTCATATATTTTGTTTGTCCTGTGCTTTGTTTTTGTTCTTGTTTCCCTTTTTCTGTGGGCGTTTGTGTTTGCTTTATGGAATTTATAATTAATTGCCTTTGACATATTTTACACTGCTAATATTTTTACTGAAAGGACGAACTTGTTTTATAGCTTGATTGATTTCGCTTAATATTTGCCCATCAATCACTGCGAGTCCAGTGGAGCGCAGAGCTTAATTAAACGAACTACTGAAGTATATATAATATGAATATTAAATTTCCTGCATATATGCGATCATTTAAAGTTCATTGACTCGCATGCATCGTCTGATGCATATTTGATTTCTTTCATAGTCTTAGATAAGGTTTGACCTCGAGCTGTTCACCTTTAAAGATCAACCTCGAATCGCTCGAACTGTTCGCTTCACTTTCATTTAATGCAGTTTTGACTACGATTGGCACATTCTACCTATCCGAATTGAGCCTGAGTACGTGACAGTAAGACGGAACGTGATCTCTGTGCAGCAAAGCTGCAAAGGGAGCAGCAAGGAGAAGGGGGCAGGGGCGGATAGAAAAATTAGTTATAGGCAGACTATAACTGTATTCATGCAGAGATATGTATATGCGGACACATTGTGCATATGTATGCGTATTTCACAGTCGCCATGCAGTGAACACGGCCATTTGTTGGCCAAGTTTATTTGTACTGCAATCGTGCCTTGGGCGTCTTCATATTAGCCCAAGTCACGGCCGGCTGGCATACATAGTTTAGCCGACCCCGACCTGGGTCTCTGCTCATTGTCATTCATTTCGTGTCATTGTCAGTGATAGCATTTGTATTGTAATTGGCCTCCGCAGAAGTTCTGCAACATTTTTGGGCCGCAACAAATGGCTCTTAGGTGCCTGCAATGCCACAAACAATAAAAAGCAAGGCAGGCCAAGAAAATGACAATTAGTCGGCTCAGCGCAACTCGGAGGAGAGCTCCGGGCAGGAGGCTGGGTGAACGTATGCGAAAGCTGCTTAGAGCTTTGTTCTTTGCTTTCAATTAAAAGCAGATTAACATTGCGCGTGTAATGCCATTGAGCGGATGATGCCGGCAGGAGCCGGCAGGAGCGTAACCCTAAAGGCAGGGCCATAAACAAATTATTGCCAAGCTCCGCCATGCACAGACATTGGCAGTGACAGCCGCTGGTGCGGCGCGTGGCTGCTAAGACAATTCGCGCTGCGAAGCCAACGTCTCCTTAAGTGAATCCCCGTTCCAGCTACCACCCTGCCTCCCCCGAGCTCCAGTCATGTGTTGAGCCACAATAAAAGCGACTCTTTGTATGAAAGTGCAGCTTATTACGCTTTGCTCGCCGGGCTTTGTTGTCGATCTGGCTGGTGGCTGGTGGCTGGGGCTGGTGGTGGGGCCTCTCGCTACATCAGTCTCCGCTCACTTGACACATTTCGCCTGCCATGCAATTGGCACGAAGATGTTTCCGTCACATGGCCATAAAATCGGCGAGCAGCCAGCCTGCGAGGAGCCCCTCAAGGCGAGGCCTATAAATATCTTCGAGTTTCTCACAACGTATTGCCGCCGAAGCAAAAGATTGAAATGTTTATTTCAAAGTGTTTTTCGCTCGCACGTTTACGACTGCAGCCCCTGCAGCAGTTGTCAGGTGATCCACTGCGCCTCTCACCCGACCAATGCCACACACCTCTGCAGGCCTGGGGCAATCGTCATAAATCTGTCGCGCCAGATCGCGCCCGAATTTGTGGGTTAAGCTGTCTGTTGGAGCATCAATTTAATTGCCTGCCGGTGACAATGTTCGCACCACGTCAACGTCTTGCTCATCTGCTTAATTACTCCACGTGACTGTCGTTGTCGCCTCGGGGTGCGGCGACATGTGCCTCAACTGTGGCAGCAGTGGCAGCGAGGCGGAGCAGAGCATTTAATTGCCAAGGCATTCGCATAAATGCATTTTTATTAAATTCACTTTAAAATTGATTTGACCCGCCCGGCTGCCAGCGGCATGTGGTTGCCCTAACGAGCCGCAGCGACCGCAGTGCCACACCAGCTCACACACACACGCACACTCACACACTCACACACTCAAGCGAATATGCCAATGTACGGCACTTGCGGTCGAGCCTTGGGCGACTTTCGCATGAATGGAATTTATTCATAATATTTTCGTTATTTTCGCAGTCCCGGCTCCATGCAACTTTACTTTGACTGGCGAGTGGCACGGGGCGAGGGGCGGGGCGAGGTGAGGGCGCGAGGCGAGTGGCGATTGGTGACGGGCAGCCCTTTTTGTTTCCATTTGCTTTGCTGCTAAGAATTAATTAAAAACATTACCCAGAAATCGACAGAATGGATGGCATTGTTCTCCGGGCCACGCCTCGGTGGCCGCCCCCTTTGGTAATGTGGAAAAAAAAACTGCCATGAAGCGAGAGCCAAGCACAATTCGCCATTGGTCAAAGTTGGCAAGAGTGGTACGTGGCAATTCAGAATTTAATCAATTTATTTCGTGCAACATTTTGCTGCATGTTCATTATTAAATAGAATTGCATTCAAAAGGCAATTTATTTGCATTCGAAAGCTGTACTTTTCTCAATTTACAAATTTCTATTTCTTTACTCAAACAATATTTGCAAATGCAAAGAAATAAAATATTTGATTGCGGCAAATAGAATAGATGTCTAGCTTAAGCAAATTGCGTTCATCCATATTAAAACTGGGAATATTTTCGGGGTGGCAAGTAGGTCAAGAAGGAGAAATCTTGACAGATCTTAAGGAAATTAATCTCGGCCTTAATTTTGGTCACTTTCATTCGCTTCTCCACGCATTCCGGACAACGTCTTCACTCGGGCCCAGCTGGCCTGGGGAGAGGGCCATATCTCCTGGACACATTTGCCCCCTATTTGGGCGAGTCTCTGTCCCGGCAGAGCGAGGGAGAGTGCTCTGGTTAGAGCTAATTGGATTTGGTTGACTTTCTTTTCCGTTTCGGCCAAATCTCGCACATTATCCAATTACGGAAAGAGCCGAACTGAGTTACTGCTCTCGGGGTCAAAGTTGAGCCACCCTGTGGCCGAGGCGCACTTCAAATCCAATTTTGATAATAAGTGCGCGACTAGCCGGGCACCCCAAAGCGGATGCCCATTTCATAATAATACAATTTGCGCACAATTATCTCAACAAATTTAGCTCGAGCCACAATGCACTTGGCCTGCCTTTTTCGTTATCTCTAATTTGCTTGATGTTCTTGTTGTTGTGGTTGTTGTTGTTGCTGTTGTGGTTATTGTTGGGGGCAGTGGAGCCGTCGTTTTGTTTGCAACTGGCGAAGAGTCGTCGCTACGCTCAATGCATGTAATTAAATTGAAATTTCAATATTGCCCGCGCCCCGGGGCTGGCTGGCTGGCTGGCTGGGTTGGCTGGCAGGACGATCCGGGCAGCAGCTGTCGCTTCGTGGCGGCACTTACTCATATTTTTATTTTATCTTATTTATATTATTTTTCTTCTTCTTTGTTTCCTACTCGTTCGCATTGGCTGTTGATTTATAAGCCGTGGCCAAAAATGCTGAAAAATTAAAGTGTAATTTATGGGCCTGGGATTGCGGGGCACATCCGCTGGATCGGTGGCCTGCTTATCCGCCTCATCTCTCACTTGGCCAAGTGCGTAATGCGGGGCGACCTTGCGGACCCCAGTGACCCAGCCGGGCAAAAAACTGGCTGAGCTTAATGTGGCTTGGCCAACTTTGACCCCGTGCTCGCACCACCTGCCACACACACACACACAGACACACACCTACACGCACACGCTTACAAAGTGTTAATGCGTTTATGTGAAAGATGGCGGCCCCTATTCCCGCTCGTCTTCGTCCAGCCTGCGTGCTGATGCTCGTATGTCTGCGCCAGCGCTGAGTGTCCTTGCGATGTGCCGTTTGCCACTTGAGTTAT
The DNA here is from genome assembly GCA_020883555.1 of Drosophila nannoptera. Classification (NCBI taxonomy): domain Eukaryota; kingdom Metazoa; phylum Arthropoda; class Insecta; order Diptera; family Drosophilidae; genus Drosophila; species Drosophila nannoptera. Next base: position 8,740,878 of record JABVZY010000267.1, read on the forward strand.
TTAAATTGCGTGAGTGCGGACGGAGCAATGACGACGGCGGTTCGCAGGTCGCACTTGGCAGGTGCGCGGCCGAGGGGGGGGGGGTAAGAGAGATCAGGGAGCACGTTGTGAAAAGATTGATAAAATATGTTAATTGCGCCTGTTGTAGCCCATGCCGAGGCCTGACATCCCTCCCGTCTGGCCGTGCTCCCGGCGGCGCCGAGGCCTGTCAGCCCGGCCTGCATGAAATTGTCGCCAACAATGCCAAAAAGTTAATTTTCTTCCCACTTGGCAAATGTAAATTAAAAACATTTTAATTATGTTTATGGCATACTTCTGGGCGCTGCCTTTGATAAATTAAAACGCCGCATATACACGCATCTATATATATGTACGTATTCTGGCTCAAATCTGCTCAAATATTTTCCCAGCATTTGCTAATTCATCACAAAAGTTTCGCACAAAACAAACTCTTTGGTTGTGATAAATGTTTTATGAAAATTACGGAAGCAAAGCAAATTTTGAAGTTTGCAGATGCAAAACGGACTTAAGCCAACTCGGCTCGAGCCAGCTCGATGCTCGGAGCTGCCACCCTTATAAGTATTCAAGCCATGAAGCAATTGCTACCAGTAATTAGCTGCCAAATATCTGACTGCCTCAGGGGCCTAGGCCTGCTAGGCCTCGACCAAACTCTGGCCTCGGCCTCCTCTGTCCCTCTCGAGTGTATCAAAATATTTGCTTGCCCTGCTACACGATTGTACTCCTATATATATATATCCAAAGTAAAAAGGTACACAGAAGAGAGGGTGAGGGAGAGGGGAGAGACGGAGAGCGGATTGGAAAAATTTGAATACGTTTTTGTATTGCACACTTGACCGATTGTCAATGTGGACATATGGCTTGCGAATCCATTTGGCTAACCTTTGACCCCTCTCGCACACACACACACACACACACAGGCATTGTTGCCGCTTACTGTATTGGGCATTAAAGCGTTCCACTGCCATTGGCAGCCAATTGAGAGTGCAAGAATTCGGCTGCTGCTGCTCTTTGCAATGCCCGTCAATTACAGAGTTTACATATATGGCTGCGTGGCTGTGGGCCACTGTTGACCACAGCAAAATGTTACATAATCACAAACATGGCAATCACTGCAACAAAAACATGTAACCGAATTGAGGAGTCTCTGCTGTAGCCTCAGCTTGTGGTCGCCGCAAAAACGCTGTCGAGTTGTTTTCTAACTGTAGCTGAATGTGTGTCTGGCTGAGCAGGATTCAGTGGGCATAGCCAGGGAGTCGAGGGTGGGGTGGAGGAGGGCGTGGCGTGGCGTGCGTGTATTTGTAAGCCTGGGCATGCGTGTAGTTGTGGGTTGTGTACTTCCTTCCTGTTTGGCGTTTTGGCTTTGTTGACTCAATTTCCGTATTTAATGACCCGTTGCCAATTCTGCCAGAATTTTCAAGCCGAGCCGAGAATCTGGCTTGAATTCGACGAAACGGCAGCTGGCTGCTGCCAAGGCTGGGAGCGACCCGCTGGAGCTGAGGTATGCTTTGTGTGACTGCTGCTGTTCGCAGTGTAAGCACGGATCATTGCCCGTGGCCAAACATAACTCATACGCCGCGTATGCCAAAGGGGACGCATTATAAAACGCATCAATTTGCGGGACTTATCGGCTTTAAAGCTCACGACCAGATATCGCCGCATTTGTAGCTCCTTTACACAGCACACTCAATGAAACTGAGCTCTCCACATTATGCGAGCAGCTAATGGCAGTCCTTCGGAATCGCTGCGAGCGGAATTCGGAATGAAAACAAATAACGAAATGCGATACGCAATTATAGCCTAATCCTAGGCAATAATCATATGCCATAACCTTGCCAAGACCTCAGCTGAACTGTGTGATCTCGAACTATGGCAACGACTCCAGCAGCAGCAGCGGCAGCAGCCATAACAATAGCAACATGTGTGGGTGTCGCATTGCTTTTGATTATGGAGCATAAATGTGTTTTAACAATGGGAAACAAAGGCAATCGGAAGGCAGAAGGCGACGAGCATGAAACGAAGAACGCAACAAACGAACAAGGCGATGCGAAAAATGAAAACCAGAGGCGTTTGTCGGTCTCATTTTGGGACAAGGACTGGGCCGGGGCAAGGACGGGGCTGGGCCCGCATCGAGATGCTGGACATATAAAGAACAATAAATACGCCTGCGCCCATCAATGAGCATATTATTTTGGGGCATGCCAAACTGATGCTGCGATTTGGCATGCACGCGGCGTTCCGTCCGCCTTCAGTCCTGCGCGCCAGCCCCTGTTTTCAATCCTTTACGCCAATAAACTTTTTTATGTCGGCTATTTGTAAACCTTTTCGGATTTAACCAACACCCCCCCCCCCCCCCCCCGCCCACGCGCTGTGGCCTAATAGCGGATTGCTTTCTTTCACTTTGATTTAAAAATATGTTCCGTCCTCGCAGCCCAGTCAACAGAGTCCTTTGGCCGCATTTCAACTAGATACGGCAAGGGATGTGCGTGCGTGTGTCCGGCCCCCGCCCCTTGCCGCCGCCCGCCTCTGACTTTGTAACGCATAATTTGAACATAATAGCACTCTATCGTTTGTATCATCCTTTGTCCTTTGTGTGCACTCTCCTCGGCTGGCTCCTGCGAATGGAGATGTTTGTGAAATTGGGCGATGTCCTTAATATTCTTCCTCTCCTTTGCATCTGCTTATTTTTTAATATGCATGGTTTATTGTTTGCATTTCATTGCGATTACCGCCGACTGTGTGCATTATTCATTTCGTGGGCAGCGTGTGTGTGTGTGGGTGTGGGTGTGTGGGTGATTATCGTTTGAAGCGCGTGCTTTAAAAATTGATTGCAATTAAATGCATTTCATTGATTAATTTATGTACCAAGTGCGGCCAGAGCTCAATGAAAACGGTACAAGTATATATGTAGCTTTATTTACCGCTAGACCGATATCTGTTTGCCCAACGGTCTGAGCACTCGATTAATGCGCTCATTATTGTAAGGTCCGGCCTTTAGCCATATATATCATCGATATGTGTATGTTAATATATCAATGGACTGGAATGAAATATACTCGGAACATTCCGGGTCTGAGTCCATTTCAGATGACGGAGAAAGTTTTTATTTTCACTTGTGTCTACGGTTACAATTCTTTTGCGTGCCCCGGGTCCAGTATTTCCGTAGTTCTCCTCGCAAACCGGGGCAATTTATGGCGCAAATTTTTTATGTTATACGTAAAGTTTTCGCGCATAATTTGTAGCGCAACATAAAACAGATGATCTAAGCCAGAGCGCAGACAACGTGGCAGCTATAAGAAGGAACTACTAGTAAAAAGCCAACACGCGTGCTGGCTGGCCTCAGAGCGCTAACGATATAAGTAATATAAACAATAATGCCGACGCACAAATAACATCAAAGTCAATGAATGAATTGTTAACTGACATATCTGAGTGCGTCAATAAAAAATCATAAAAATATGATTCCAGCCAGGCGTGCGTGATGGCCAGAGATCAACATCCAGGCGTTCGCGGCAGGCTCGTCCTGAGCCACTAGCAGTATGTCAGCGTCATCAGCATTATTGTCATTCGTACACGCACACCCGCACACCCACACGCACACACACGACGCCACATTTGTAACGGCACACATACGGAGACTAAGCCCCAGCTTGTTTGTTACACATATCTAATAAATTTACATTTTTATCGAAAAAGTTTCGGAGCGTTCGCAGTGTTCTCCC
>JABVZY010000267.1:8761786-8772737 GCA_020883555.1 Drosophila nannoptera
TTGCGAAAGTGGCCGCTGCTAAGCTGCTCTCATAAATCACCCAAAGCCTGTGCAGGATGGCAATTAATGCAAAGCAGCCAAGGAAACAGTTGCCGCTCGATAAGACGGCCAGCCGTTGACGTTTTGCTTTTGCCGCATAAACAATTTGCCATAAAAATGCAGGCCATAACAATGGGCAATGGGCAATGGGCAAAGGCACGAATTAGCCTGAAAGTATGCAGCAAAAAAGGCGAAAGGCTGCTGCAACAGGAAGCGGACGCAATAAAATATGCACAAACTGCCAGTTGGCAGCGACGTGCCGAGTGTCGGGGCAAGACGATAACGATAACGATAACGATAACAATAAACTGGATTCAGGCTGTGCACGTGCGTTGCACACAGCACCAGAGCTCGCCGCGTGCACCAGCACTTAAGCCCTCTGGAATGCCATACTTCCACATTTTCCAAGGCTCCTCGAGCTTCCTGCTTGCCTTGACGGCAACTATTTTAAGCCCAGATTGAGCCGGATCAATGAATCCATGCGAATTCCCAGACTTCTGCACACTGAGTGTCTCATTTTGCCAGACTCCATGAAATAGTGATGTATTTTACAGCTGTCAAGTGTGCTGCATAAATTAGGCTCTACTCCAAAATTTCTTTTTTTGATGGGCCAGCCTCCGCAGGCGTGGCAAGGGCTCCTTTTCGATACAGCATTCTGCTTTGTATGTCGGGCGGCGAGTGTTGCATGTTAGTTGTTGTTTTACGCACACATTGTGTGTGCCCTGTCGACTGTCACATTCTCTATTCATCAGACGTCAGACGACATGTGCATGATATGCGACACTTGCTAGTTGTTTGACTAACACAAGGATTATGCAAATGGAGTTCGTAGCGTTTGAAATTCATAAACATTTAATATTTCATGGCCACTCATGAACATTTATGTGACTGAGCGAGTGTGTGTGTGAGAGTGTGTGTGCCGTTTGTTTGCCTTGGCCATGCTTGACTCCTTGCCAATGAATTGCCAAGTGTTTGCCATGACTCTCCATAGAATACTTTAATTTGAACGCCGCCGCGTGTCAATCGGGCGGCAAATCTTCTATTTTCTCAATTAAGCAACTTGACCCGAACGATACTAAAGCCTTTATCTGATTATCCCGGCTAAGGACCTCGAGCGTTGACAGGCAAACAAACTAACTGCTGAAGCTCCACAGATGGCGCACGCTTAAAGAGAGCCAACAACTGAGGAGAAAAACGACAATTTGAAAAAAAAAGAAGGAGAAGGAAAGAGAAGAAGAAGCCAAAGGCAACAGCAAAGCCAAAGCCAAAGCCAAACCTGAAAGCCCAGCAAAGGCCGGCGGAGTCTTCCGCTCGCTGGCCAGCTGGCCACCTTTGTGGAGCTGGTCGCTAGGTGACAGTGCGAGAGCTGAGTAAGTAAAGCGCATGTCCTTGTGTCCTGCAGGAACTGCATCTGGTCGGTCGCCTACTTGTGGCCCAGCGCCTTATCTGCTCGGCTCTGCGGCATTGTTGTTTCGCCTCTGTCTCTGATTGCGAGCAGCTTTGTGGCTTGCGTGGCCATTGTAGGGGCTATAAATATAAGGTAGCCTTAATTAAAGTAATTTCCTCTCTCTCTGGCAAGGCCGGCTCAGATTTAGTACGGTTCGCACTCGGGGCGACTGTTCAAAGCAGAAATTAAATTTTCAACGCGCAGCCGAAAAGCAAAAAAAGCTTTGCCGAAAGATGATGGCAGCTCAATGACCCCGCCAGGATGCCCTCGCTGGCGGCACACGTGTAAGCGGTCCCGTAGCAAAGGGTAACCAGCGCAGCCTTGTATGGCCATTAACATGAAATTTTTAACAACAACCACGCTCGGGAGCTCGGCGGTTCACCTGGTCGACATGGTTGTTAGCTTTTTTGTTGTTCATGCTGCTGTTGTCGCCGTGATTGTAGTGGGTCATTTCGAGGGCCGCGGGTGTGGGGTCGAGATGCTGCAGCAGAAGCAGCTTTTGTCATTGCTTTCAATGCTTTCGTGACTTCCTCTTCAACCGCGCTCTATCCGTCTGCCAGCTCAGGCTCCTTGTTTATTCATCGTTGTTGTCGGACTGCGGCATTTTGTTTTTAAGCTCTTAGTTCGACGCGCCACTCCCACACCCGCTCTCTCTCGCCTTCGTCTGCTCCAGGTCCTTTCTATCGCCTTTGCCACACGCACACTAATCTGAAGGTGCTCCGTAAAAGCGAATACAACGGCAACTAGACAACAGAGACCACAGCAGCTGCACCGGGAATCATCCGGCTATTGCTATTGCAGTTCTTTTCTTCTCGGCTGACGTCGTCGCGCAGGAAACGGTCCTTATTTATCGCATTTTTATGTGATATAAACGATCCGGAATTGGCTACGTAAAGCATTAATTTTATTGTGTGGGAAATCGAGCTTGCAAAACGAAGCAACAACAATCGCCCGTTGCGAATCGCGATTTGTCTCGCATCGGCCATGGAGAATTGGCAACGACCAGCTGCGCGGACTAGGGCCAAAAACTAGCTTGAAGAACAGAACAATCGGCGACGGGGCTTGGATCGAAAGAGTGTCCCAATGATATCGGATCGCAGCAAGCACTGTCTGCTGCTGCTGCTGCTGCTGCTCGTAGTGGCTAACAACGCAGAGTCGACGACCGAGAGTAAGGGGGTGACGACAACTAATACAACGACAACGAGACTACCAGCGCAGGACAAGGTCCTGACCACACCAAGCAGAAACGTTACGGAGACTACTGCACAGGCAGGTCAGGTGGTGTGCAAGGAGAATGAGATTCTGACTACGGAGAAGGGATGCGTCGATAGCTCCACCGTTATTAGAACAATTCTGGCACCCCCCAAGTGCCCCGCCAATAACTGCACATCCAAGCAGGAGCAGGTGCCAGTCGATAAACCGCGACGGGTATCTGTGCTGCCTAGCTATCTCCACAACGGCAAACTGTACAAGAACCAAGGACAAATACCCAAGAAGAAGTCTGGAACACCCAGCCCAGACGGAGAGCTTAGCCAAGCAGATGACAGCGAATCGTCGCCAAAGGACAAGGGCAAAGGGAAGAAAAAAGATGAGTCGAGCCAGCAGACTGTTATAGGCCACAATCGGAAAAGAACTTACCAGTTTCTGCCGGGACGATTGCTGAAGACGTACCGCAAGTGTCGGCCCTACGAGGTGATGGGCTCGAATAACCGCTGCATCCGGAAGAAGGGCAAGGTCGGCTTCTACAAGCACAAGAACCACGTGTACGGATCGCAGAAGCGACACCGCCACCCAGCGCTGAACGAGCAGGAGGAGTCCAATAATCTAAGCTCCGCGCTCCCAATAACTCCCTATGCACAATAAATGAATACAGCCTGATCGGTGACAGGACCTGGGACTCTGCCCCTTGCGGTTAGCTCCCCGCCAGCCAGAGTAGAGCAGGGCGTAGAGTAATTTGAAATTTTGTTTTGAGCCCGACCATTTTGCTTAACGGCTTTCAATTTCATAGGTCGCCTTTAACGACATTGACAGCAAATTGGATTTTCGCCCCAAAGCTGGCGAGAAACAAATTCAAATAGATACGGGATTAGAGTCCTCGAGCTCCGAGTGATGTGCTTGTAAATGAGGTCGGCTACTATGTAATATGTGCAAAGCTTATAAATGTAAGAGAGCATAATTAAATGGGATTTACGCTCGGGCCTGCTCAGCTCAGCGCCATTTATGAAGAAAGGCTTGCCTGGACAGGACTGGGCAGGGCAGCGCAGGACAGGGGGAGCCAAGTGATTGCGCAACGGATTACTGGGCAGCTGCAAAATGGATGGCTTTGACATGCTAATTAGTTAACCTTTCGCACAGTTTGCTCCCAGCCATAACTGAAAGTTGTGTACAACAAAAGCCCATAAATACCCGAGTTACGTTCAGGCATGGGCCTGGGCCTGGGCCTGGTTCTTGGGGCTGCCCATACGCCACGTTTGACAGGCCTCCGGCGATGCGAAGCGTTTAAGTGCCAGCGACCCGACACCAAACATGATGAATAGTTCTGCAATAATTACATTAGTTGGCAGTTTCGGGCCCTCCCCCCCCCTGGCCCAGGTAAGTCACACGTGGCTGAGCCGCTGGACAGTATGAAGCTGCATGAACAGTTGCTCGGCTGTGGTTGCGATTTGTTGTGCAAATAGTGGGCAATCAATAAGGGCAGCTGCCTGCGCCACATAAATCATATTCAGTGTTAATTAATCAATTAATTATGTTCTCGAAACTGTAAATTTGTCGCCGGCTGCTTGGAGGCGGCTCGCCCAGAGGGAACCTGCAAAAAGGGATGTCAATTAATGGCCTTAGTTCGATCAATCCGGAAATAGATACATTCCAAATCCGCTAGATAAATACCCGCACAAATACTCGCCCTTATGTAAGCCATTTGGGCAGCCTGTCGGGCTGATCCTTTAGCTAAAAGTAGTATTAAATTCCTTGCATCGCATGCAGTCGATAAGCTGGCCTTCTGACTGCAATATTGCAGTGTCAGCGGCTCAAATTGAAATCGCACTCGCAGCTTGTCTGTGCGAAATCGAAATTCATGAAATATGCAAAACGAATGTCAAAATTATCTGTCCGTCTGTCAACAGCTGGCGCGACTGGCCCGGCTCCCAATAAGCTCCACCGATGCTCCACGCTTCCCACGTCATCCAGCCAGCAGGCACAAATGAGCCGAACTATCGAGTGCCCGTAAGCCCTTTGAAAATATAAATATCGAATGCTCGACTAGCCGACGACTGTGCAGTTGCAATCGGATTTCGATAAGGCAGCCAGCCCCCTTCTGTATACCCCCCTTCCAATACTGATTAGGGCTTTCATCATGCACTGCGTTTCATTTCATTTCCATTCCAAAAATTCCCCTCGATGGGCCGGAGTCTCATTCATTGAGGGATCTGTGGGTGGGGGAGGGGCATGCCCGGAAGCTAAGGCTGAGCGAGAATCGCCGAAGCTGGCAACATGTTGGCCGTGGATTTGCATAAACTTGTTTGCCCCGGCAATTACGCTGGCGACTTATTAAACGCCACGATGATGTTTGCAAATACAATTTATTTGCCATAATATTTGCCAGCATTTAAGCCCATTGGCCAAGTTGTTATTGTTGTTATTGTTGTTGTTGGAGTCGTTCGGCTAATATTATTACAACTGTGATTCGCGGGCTTTACGCGGCGCTCAGATTCGCGGCGATTTGCGCAGTGTAAATAAACGAAAAAATCCAAAAAGCGCAACAACCCAGACACTTAAACAATAATAAAACAATCAATTAAGCGCCGGCTCTGCGGCTGTTGGGGTAATTACATAAACGGTTTATTTATTTTTTCCGCGCGTCGACACTCGGCCAGCTGACTGACAGTCTGTCCAATAATGTTTTAACTCGATTGTCGTTGTATTTAAATGCCGTCTCGCCGCTTGACACTCGGCGCTGATGTCGATTGTTGTAGGAACAACCTCATAAAGGATGCGCATACGCCGTGTTAGCCCCCAACAAATGTTTATGGGCGCACGCCGCGGCGCCAACCGGTTGCCAGGCAATCGTCTGGCGGATGTACAAGCACGGTCCGACATGGCTCTGGAAATACCTCAGCCACGGGCTGAACGCACCGAAGTGCTTAGTCATACATGGACTCGGCCGCACGGACACACACTTACGCGTCCCTAGATGGGCCGGGCGCTGTCACATAATAGATGCAGACACATTCCCAGCATATCCTGGCCATGTCTGGCGGCGAGGCATGGCCGTTGCGGACTCATGTCCTTGCCGTGGAAGGAGCGTTGATGATTTTGATGCTCGTGTCATTTGAAAGCGTCATGCGTGACGAAACGGAAGCACTTAAAAGCCGCAATAAGTAAACGCTTGAAATGAAGCCAAAAGCCGCCGGACAATGAGTGTCCTTCGGCCACGGCTCTGGCTGGAGTCTGGTATCTGGTGTCGTCCCGGTCGGCGGCGTGTGCAGCGCTCGCCATGGCACATTAAGGACGACTCTTTCGGGCAGTAAACTCGACCAGTTTATGCGCTTTTTGTTACGCACTGCTTACGTTACGGCCGTTGAGTCCGCTCGCAGCAGTCCGTTCTCTAGCCACGCCCCGAAAAGTGACAGCAGCGAGCGAAGAGGGGGGTGGGGGGGGCGGCAGTAATATGAGCTCATTATTTTAATTAGAATGGAGGCCAGGCCTGACAGAGTCTAAGCCTGACTCCGTGCGAATTCGGCCGTCGCCAAAATGCTGGCAAATGCGACATCTGGGCAGGGCCCAATTCAATTAAATAAATAAAACTGTTCACATTGCGGTTCTTCTCACAACAATTCAATGCATTTTTAATGCGGGCTAAGCCCGCCGGGGCCGACGCATTAGCATATTTTCCGCATCAATAATTGCACATGATTTCGATCGCCTTGACAAACATGACGTTAGGCTAATGCTGCCTATTCCCAGCAGCCAGATCAAATATCAATAGCTAATCCACTGGGATGCTATACGCCAGATAAACACTTCATTCCATCCACTCCCCCGACCCAGCTGGCCCAGCACGCAGCCTGCGGCCGACTGAGACATATTGCGCTAGGCCACAAGCCCGTCGGCCCACCGCCCACCCCCCATATAAAAAACGAGGCCGAGTGCCAGAGGACGGCCGTGCAGTCTATGTGTCAAATACATCAAACCACGGACAGATGTCTGGCCTGGCAGCTCAGCAAACATCGGCCCAAGACCTTGCCGGCTGGTCGAGCCGCAGTCTTGAATGGGTATATCATTTGGATTGATTGCTAAGCCCGCAAAGCTGGGCCATGATTCGTCTTTGTTTGTTTGCAACTGTCGTCCGGCAGCATGCACCAGGCGCCCTCTGCTCTTCCGAGTTCCGAGATCCGAGCTCCTCGCTCCTCGCACTTGGCACGTGCAGGGCCGTAAATGAGTTATGAAATGCGAAGCTGTTGCCTTTACGGACTGTGAGACGTGCAACCGAGCTCTTAATAAATCACGGCACAGAACTTCCGTCGAGCAGTCTAATGAACGCAAATTCGGATCATTGTTTAACCACTCGCATATGAGGACCCGTTCAGCTCCTTCGACTCAAATATTGAGCCCTAAATGCTCCTCGTTTCTTCGTTTCCTTCGCGCACTTTAAGTCCAATCGCCGGCCTACGAGACATAAAGTTCGAAGTGACATTTCGGCTATAGTGGAAAACAATGCAAGATACAAGTACACACAGACAAGGACTATCCAGCACACACACTCACACACACACACACACACAGTGCGCGCACTTGAGGGCACCACAGAAAGCCAGCGGAAAGATGTCGACGAAGTGCAAAGCGCTTCAAACGATTTTCCGCAAAGTTGACTGCTCCTTGCAGTGGAAGGTGTTTGCGAGTGCCTGGCCGACCTGTGTAGTGGTGGGTATCTATGTGCATGTTTATGGCCACAACAGAGCAGCAGCAGCGGCAGCAGCGGCAGCAACATCGCCTGAAATACAATTTTCGGCAAAAGCCTTTAGGTATTTCACGCCAGCAAAATATGCGAGCATGTTGGACCGTGGAGCGGGAGCGGGAGCGGGAGCGGGAGATCGCCGACGTCGTGTGTTGCCAACTTCACACCCAATGGCGGCAAATTTTTGGCAACAAACTTGTATGCGAGACCAAGATGTAGCGGCGGGCGGCAGTTCCAGCCAAGCAGCGAGAAGAATAAGATGAGAATGAGAATGAGAATGTTTATGTGTGTGCAAAGTGTCTGCCAAGGGCCGAGCCTTGAGGTGTATGTGTGTGGGTGTGGGTGGTGTGGGTGTGCGTGGCAGTCTGCGAATTTATTGCCCAGGGAAGCATATCTTTAGCAGTGTGCCGCTTTTTGCGTCGCCGCCGCCGCCGCCGCCGCCGCCGCCGCCGCCGCCAGCGCTGCAACATGTCGCAAAGTTGTCGAAGCGTGGACGGCTCAGCTGCCGCTGCAGCGGGAATAGACCCTCGCAACTTGGCTAACAGAGGGCCGACAAAAAAGCGAGAGCCAAATATGTTTTAGTGGCGCAACTGTGCTGACAGTTGTGTAAAATATACGCGCTCTCATAATTTATATCAGTTTGGCTAACTGAACGTGCCGGCGTTCCAGTTGGTCCCGTTCCTGGGAGAGAACCGACCTGAAGCAGGGTCATGCCCCAGCATCGGCGTGCCGTTGATGCCTGCACGTTCGTGCAATTAGCCAAATGGCTCCACGGCCCGACTTGCGCCCGTTGTGCGCCTTCAGCAGCCGAATGCCTCGGCGGCAGGACTCTCCGCTCAAGCAAGTGAGCCTTTCGGATACACATATCTGGTAAAGCTCTTAACAGATTTTTCTGTCTGCAGTCTTTGTGCTACATAATCCGAAGCCGCCTTGGATTTGACATGCGGCACTGCACATTATCCTCTTATGGCAGCTGGCAAGCCGCAAAGTACCTGAGGCTGAAAGCCCACAATTTTAAATCCCGGGCGGGCCCACAATTAGTGGTCAGAGCATAAAGCAGCAGACAAATCGAGCAGGCCCCAGTCATGGCTCTTGTTTAATTAACTATTTGACATTTCTGATGAACGGAACACACACGCACACACACACGCACACATACTTTAATCCAATTTAAAGGCTTTAATGCCTTGAATCGAAAATTGTACTCTGACCGCAGAAGCCACAGGCTAGAAGTACATAAAGTGTCTCCGGTGGATGCATACGCCTTTGGCTTCTGATTTCATTTCATTGTCAATTTACTTTTGGCTGCCTTTGCCCAAATGAGGCCAACAGCTAGAAATGGCCATTTTATCGTTGGCTGCTCCCAACCGCAGGGGCAATCCCATATGTTCACCTAGCCTAAGCTTGGAATAACTGTCCACTCGTTAGAGGACGGATAGCTCCAATCAGCAATGCATTCCGGGTATTCCGATGGAGACAGGCCGGAGGCATTCGAGTTAAATTGAACGAGATGAGAAGGGAGCGTCAACAACAAAGCGAGTAAATCTCATTATTCTTCATTTAATTTCACATTCTCGTGCTGCATTACGGGCGAGCTTCTGCGCGGCGATAAGAAACTCTCACGGTCGGACCATGGCCAAGTTTTTTCGCACTTCTTATTGTTGTGAGAAATTTCGATTAAATAAGAATCAAATACAATTATGTGCTGGGCGGGCGCAGTAATTGCCGGACTCTTCATCCAGATAACGAGGCTCATAATTGAAATCCACAATGCGCTGATTTTTATAGCCATTCACACAGCCATCCTCCTTATTGCCTCCCCTCCTTGCAGCCGGGCAATCCTTCGTCCTCGCCATATATATATTTTTTGTTCTTGACGCAGCCCGCTTGATTTATAATGGGACTGCGCTTCAAGGACGGCCTGGGTTGGCATGGGTGCTGAGTTAATTACGGCCCTTAATAGGGAATCCTTTTTATCCATATTATAAAAGGACTCACACGCACACTCCCGCGCAGCCATTCACAATGTACACGAATCATTATGAGTACTTAAGAATGTACAGATAGTTTGCGTACTTGGACTCAATTTAATTTCGATTTGCAATCAGCTCAAGAGCTGCCTAGGACTCTCGGTTTGGGGGGACGCCCAGTACTTTTTGTGATGTTTCATTTTCAGTCTCATCTTCGTTGGGATTCTCAATTCTCATTTCTAGTTGTGCAGCTCAATTCGAATTTGATTTGATTGCAAACATTTCCCTATCCCCCGATTGACTAGAGAGATGCTCTGTCAGTTGCAACAATTTGGCGCATTCTACATTGTTTGTGATGTCAGTCTGTCCGCTCTTGTCTTGTTATCACAAATGCTGATGATGTTTTTTCTGTTGTGCTGCTGCCTCTGCAGTTTGAGCCCTTGTTATTACTTCCGCCCTTGGGTCACATAATTTGGCCCCATCGATTTGTGCGGCCCGCCTCCTGACAAACTCAGCAAACAAAGTCGATATTATCCAAAGAGCAATTAATTACACCCTGTTCGCATCTCCATGGGCTGCAAGGAAGGATGCAGCCCTTCCTTCGAAGTAGGAATTCGAATGATTATATCGAAGTCTCTCTCTCTCTCTCTAGAGCCTAGTCTCGGCTTGACCAAGAGAATTTTGTACTCCAGGGCATTCCGTGGTCGGGTTTCATATTTTACACTCGGCCTTCCGCTCAGTGCAGCCTTCAATTACAGTGCTTGCCGTTATATTATGGACATCTTTCATCATAATACTGAGCTCTCCGAATTTTCGGCAGAGGGCTATTGCTTTTAGCGGCTCCGACATTGCCGGAAATTAACCCGTTGCAGCGGGTCAAAGAACAACTTAATCCGAGTCCTTGTTCCGGACAAGCTCGCCATTAGCTGGCGCATGCATAATGGAAAACTTTTGAAATTGACACTGGCCTTTGAGCTGGCCAAATGAGCTCAATTTTAATTTAAACTTGAATCGATTGCTTCAACGGCACAAAGGACACAACCAACCTGCCCGGTCAAGCCCAACCGAAACGCTAAACAATAACACTAACTGGAACTGCATCCAGCGCCATATCTCGACCGCCGCTTCACTCGGGAGGAGCTGGGAGGAGCTGGGAGGAGCTGGGAGGAGCCTGGCTCTGTGGGCTGTGGGCTGACCCCCGGCTGCCGCTAAACATGCGAGCCATTTGCGAAATTAATTTCTACTGAGCCCGGCTAAAAGCTATTTCACAGGTGTAAGGCCATTGTTCAGGGAACAGCCCTAAATTCGAGATGGGAGAGCTTTGTTTCATCTCGATCCGTGTGGTCGGGTCTCTTGGAAAAAAGAAATTAGATTTAATTTGTAATGATCTCATTGCTTTGCTCTTACATTAATAAAATGTTCAGCACACTCCCGCTGGCACTCCACACGATGCCATGATGGATTAAAGTCACGCGATACTGACGTGGCACGGGGCGTATGATTAACATATGCACAGTGGCAAGTGCAGCAGCTATAATGCAG
>JABVZY010000267.1:8805413-8815672 GCA_020883555.1 Drosophila nannoptera
GCTTAAATGTGTTTATGCAAACGCCCTGGCAACATTTATGCAGCTGCGGCCGTTGTTCCAACAGTCGTTGCCAGTTCGGGGCTCTCCGCCCCGCTCCGGCGCCCCGGCCGCGCCCCTCTCCCTTGCCCGCTGCAGATTTATTGCCCGCAGTAGTTTTTAGTGCTTTGCCTTTGTTTCACTTTATTTTGCTGTGTGTTTTGCAATTGTTAAGAGTTTACGGCGTTTTTGTGCTGCGGCTGCTGCATTTCGCACACTGTTTGCACCACGAGCGCCGTCCCCAAAGTATTTTTGTTGCATATTTATTTGGCTGCCGCGTTGCGAGTGGCAGCCAAAACATTTTTGTGTGGCAGTTGCGATTTTGTCGTTGTGATTTTACTCTTTCGCAGTTATTCCTTTATCTTTTTTTTCCCCCACTTTTTTTTATTCCAGTTGCAGCTTAATTAAACGTAAAATATTGAATTTCCAGCCGGTTGCGTGCGTTGGCAAGCGAGTGCGTATAAATGTCGGATGAGGTATAGTAAATCAGCATAAATATTAGAAGAGGTCCCATGCAGGGATATAGACATCTGTGCAACAACTATTGTCTCACCTGGCCATATCTATATGACTAATCACATATCTAATAAGCATTCTATTAATCTCCCCAATAAATTGTGAGCGCTGCAGTAGCCTCAGCTAGTTCTCCCTGAGCTTAGCTTTCGAATAGTAATTGAAATTTGAATTGAATTTGAATCAAGCTCAACGGCATCCCGTCGTACACTTGTCGCTGGCATCCCACAATTGCACTAATTGGGGGAAGTAATTTGAGCTATTTAGGCAAACTGGCAGCTATTTCTGCCGCAGCAACTTCTGCGGTACTCGCCCACTTCCCACCGCCCCCGCCGCCCCCGATTCGCATTCCGGCTTTGCCGAATTACGCTAATGATAAATAAATTATGCGATGCCAGCAGCACACACAAGCGAATCGCAGCCATGCCTCTAGCAGCTGGAACAAACCACAAGCAGAAAATAAATAAACTCGTTGGCAATGCCGAAAGATAAGTATGCGCCCCGTGGACCACAGTTCGAGGCAGTCGTAACAGGTCCTGGTCCCACAGCGGACGGGCATTACGGAGGGAGGGGGGGGAGGAGGGGCGCACATGCGTTAATAAACAAAATCTGTTGCTAATGTAGAAAATAAGTTAATTATGGAAAAGCGAAATGTGAAAGCGGAGCATTGATGGCGACAACTTTTGCAGCTTTTTGAAATTCAAGCTGGCATTCTGACAGCAGCGCAGGGTGAGTGTGTGCGAGTGTGTGTGTGTGTGTGTGTGTGGCATTAATGTGCTTGCAATGCGCTTTGCTTATTTGCGCACGATAATTGTATTTTATGGCAACAAACAGGCAAACATCAGATGAACAAATGGCCAAATGCAGATCCAACTGCCAATCCACAATCCGCAAGGAGAGCCCAGCCGACGGCCACAATAGCTGGCATGGATTACGCATAGCATTAATGGCAAACAAATTTGCACACACGCCTAATATGCCATATTTCCCAGCATCCCTCTCCGCAGCTGGACTCCAGCTCGACGTGAATAATTCTAGCCCAACTGCCCAGCCGGAAATGCCAACGCCAGCCCCATGCGAACATATCATATTTTATTTGTAATTTGTTAGCCTCGTGTCAATATTATTTTGCAATTAAAATTGAATTTTAAGTTCCTAAAAATCATCATTTCATTTTATGCAATTCCACTGATTGCTTTGCCCCCAACATCCCACGATTTATTCAGCTGAAAATGCGAAAGCCAGAGCTGGATCAAGCACTGCGATATATCTAATTATTGGAGCGAGGCTGGCATACTGTGTGCTGCCCACAGCGAGGACCAGAACCAGGACCAGCAGTTCACGCTGAGTTCAATCGGGGCTATTTAAATCTCTCTTCCATCGGACTGCGCCGATAACGGTTCACACAAAGTGCTTGATTTAATAAATAGTCGCTTTTCATTCCTTCGACTGGGTTAATAGCCCTCTCAGCAGGCGAACACGTGCTGTCGTGCCCCTCTC
This sequence comes from Drosophila nannoptera, assembly GCA_020883555.1. Taxonomy (NCBI): domain Eukaryota; kingdom Metazoa; phylum Arthropoda; class Insecta; order Diptera; family Drosophilidae; genus Drosophila; species Drosophila nannoptera. The sequence goes on from JABVZY010000267.1 coordinate 8,807,463, forward strand.
GCCCGGCGAGATTCTCAATAGATACCCGATGGCTCACAATCGTTGACATGACGATGATTCCGAGTGGGGCTGGGCTCATTAGCGATCACGTGCTCATTTGGCAGAGATTTGGCCTGATGAGGCCCTGTCACCATTAAAATCTCCAGCAAGCATTTAGCCGCAGCAGCTCCGACTTCCACTGAATGGCCCGTGATGGGTCTCTGATTCGACTTCTATTCCGATTTGGATGGCTCTGCATTTGCGGAATGTCACCGCCAGTTGTCTGCAGTCTATAAGCCGGGCCAGCCATCTATCAGGCGATCAGCCGCCGTCGGCTGCTTTGCCCGATTGCCTGCCATGGCGTGCATATCGCCGCCTGTCACTCCTGCATTGTCGCCTCCTCTGCACTTGCCCCGCCCCCACTCAGACTGGCTGGCTGGCTGTCAATCCTTTTAATGGCTTGCCGCTTTTAATGTCACCCGCTCTCAAGTGGATTTCGACTACTTCGTCAATCGTGTGGCCCATTTGGTGTTATCAAGTGGACGGGCGTCTTATTGCTGCTCGCTGCTCTGGCTGTGGCTATTGTTGTTGTTGCCCTTGTCGCATATATGTATTTTATTATGGCCCGAGTGTTTGTTGTTTCAAATGGCATTTGTTCACATTGACTCACCCACTTGAATGTCGTCGAAGTGCTTTTCATTGCTGCACTTCGAGAGTGCCAAGGTCTTTAGTTCTCCCCCAGTCCGTCCGGCTGTCTGTCTGTCGGGAGCCTATTGTCTTGTGTCGAGGCTATTTAATTAAGAAGCTCTTTAAGTTCCACAGTTTCCTATGGCTGCCCACTGCCTTTCCATCTACGTAATTAATTAAGGATCGAATTCGAGCATCCTTTCTCCTGCCTATATTCTCTGGGATTTACTTTTAGTTAGTCCACCCATCCCACCCGTCCGCATTTAATTTTAGCTCGCACTGCGAGCAATTGCTTCTAATTACCAGCTGACTTACCCAGAGTCGAGAGTATTATTATGAAGATGAGTCCGTGCCAGATCAAGCCTCTGCCAGCCTGGGCGGCCCATCCGCATCCGCGTCCGCGTCGCCGTCCGCCTCCCATGATGGGCGGCTGCTGTGTCATGTTGCGTGGGCCGTCGGGTGTGTGGCGCAGCGGCATGAGGGGGATGGGGCAGAATCTCTTACTCGCAGACAGGCAACATTTGCGGCGCATTCAATAAACACTTCAACTTCACACGGAGACTGTTTGCAGTTGGCGATTGGGCGATTGGGGAAAATGCGAATTATAAATGCGCGCTGTGGGAACGAATCGCTGCGAGTGTGGCACAGATGCGCTCATCGGCCGCTCATCGGCTGCCGCCAATCGAGTTGTCGAGCTGTTGCCCCTAATAAGCGGCCAGATGATTTGCAAAAATATTAGTTCGGTCTTGATGCGGGCGTCGATGGGTTTCACTGAGATGCACTTTTGATTTGCAGTTTTCCAGATTTCCACATTTTCTTTTCGGCCTGTTTGGGGCGCTTTCAGTTTACAACTCAATTTCCGGCTATTAATTGTTTTTCATTTGCGGGGACGGCGTCCATTTGGCCCCAGTCGCTCGCTTCACACTGATTAGCATCCACGGAATGGGAATGGGAATCGGAATCGGATTTGATGCGTCCGCAATATCCGCACTATCCAGCTAATTGTTGGTGTGCATCCAGCTGTTGTTGCCGGAAGTCTGCTGCAAGTGCAAGAGTAAACACTGTTGTTGTTTAGTTATTGTTGTTGATACGTCGTGACGAATGAGAGAGAGAGGGCAATGTGCCGCGCCGCGCTGCGCCTCGCCGAAGTGTGCCTAGGACAAGTTGACAAACGACTGAGAACAGTTCCCCGAAGCACACCCCATACAAGGCGCGGGGCAGCGCAGCAAATGTTGCCGCTCGCGGCCGCAACAAAGTTGCCGAAATATGTTGCCAGCGGCATGTTGCTGGCCCTGGTGGCCGGGGAGGCAGAGACAGGAAGCGCTCAGCAAACACGACATGCGATCATAAATATTATGTTGCAACAGCCAAACAAAACAAAACGAAAATTCAGAAGGCGGCCGAGAATAATGCGAGTAAACAAGATTCGCCAGAATTTCCGCAAGGGCTGCAGCAGCAGGCGTCGCTTTAAGCAGCAGCGAATTCAGCTTTTGTCTTTTTTGTTTATACTAATGAGGCTGTGCACAAGTGGCTGCATGTCACTTGAACCTCAGCTGCAGCCGCTGGCCCCCGGACCTCGCCCTGGCAGTGCTCGTGCCCCGGCAAGGATAAGTGCACGACGACGCCTCGTTCAGGCTCATTCACATGCTGCCGCCATGCCGCGCATCAAGCGCAATTTCAGCTGCCACTCAACGTGGCCGCTGCCTCGTGTTCGTTGCATGTTACTGTTGCCACAAGCGACATGCCCTCGCCGCTGCAGATTACTGCGGCAGTTTGTTTATTTAAGTTTCAATTACTCAGCTGCCCTCAGATTGGCTTGCATTCAAGCCAGAAATTTGCAGGCTTTGTTTCGCTCGCCGCTCAATGCTCGCCTTTGTGCTGGCCCCTCATCAAGCAGCTTAATCGCCGCCACACAAGTGACTTCAGCGTGAACAGAGTGTGTGTGTGTGTGTGTGTGCCAGTAAACAAGTAAATCGCAACTCCAATCGGCAAACGCATTTCGCCAAACATTCATAACACTCATTAGCCAACGGGCTCCAGCTGCTGCACGGAAGAACGCTCTTTATGTGACACACCCACTCTGCACTCTTTCTCCCAGTGGCAGTGGCCCAGGCAGTGGCTGCAGCAGCTTATCCCTTGCTGCAGTGGCTCCACTCGGCTTTTATAGCCGCCCGCACACCTTGGCGCACAGCCCACAGATAGAAGTATGAATTTATATACATGGGAGCCGGCATGTGTGTGGGGGGCAGGGGGAGCTGGGAACATGCCCATGCACTTAGCTATTTTATTGGGCTACACACAACCCCTTGACAAGCGCAACACGTGCGATTCGAGAATTTTATAAAAGTGTTTATTAGCCCGCTCAACTCTCGTTGTCGTTGTCGTTGTCGTTGCGCTCGCCGTGGTTGTTCCTATTATGATATTATTTAGCCAGGGGCGGGCATGGCCGTGGGGTGGGGACGCACGTCAGGGCGCTGTCATTGACGACGCCGCTGTGAGCGACAAATTTTAGTGCTCCAATGAAAATTGAAACACATAAAACGCGTGAAAAGATACGCAATTAAATGGAGGGAGTGCCAGAGGAGCGGCGGGAAGCGTGGCGAGGGGCTACATAGTCGGGCTCCCCACTCGCCCATAATGTGACGGGCTTCTTAATTACTTTTTCGTAATGTGTTTCCGCTTTCAAGGCCATGCCCCAGCTCCAGCAACCGACAAGCGGCAACAGTTGCAGGTAAGCACGAAGAATTCTTCAATTATATCTATATTGCAGCAACAAAGAGACACTTTCTCCTCGACGTTCTGTTATCTAAAGCCCGCCTCATAATAGAATTCAACAGAGCTCTGGCCAATACAAGGTGTTCGTATTCACTTTAAGTCCTTCGAGTTAAGCCACGTAGAGGCGTGGCTGGGCCATTCTGTAGCCCTTTATCGACCCATTGGCTTGCATCTATTTGAATATTTACATTTTCACAGACGGCTTTCAATTACAAACACGCAGCAAGATTGTCAGCTATGCACATTGTTGCTTCATTAAAATACAGACTCGCAGACACATATGCCAGCACCTTGACACACACACGCACACACACACACACACGCACGCAGACTTGGTAGGCAGAAACATGCAATGACAACGCCCCACGGAGAGCCCCGTCGTCTGCTATCGAACGCACATCGTCTATTGTCAGGCTCGGAGATGCAAATTGTCTTTGACATGGGCAAGTACAAGATAATATTTCTCTCCTACATGCACAGCCCTCGAGGCTCACACACTCGCACACACTTGCACACACACAGACGCATAGTCAAGCATCGCCTGCGCTCAAGGCTATTGCTGACAATTTCCGGTTACACGCTGCACGGGTCGGTCGGTCCGCCCGTCCGCCCGATCGCCAGTCTGTCTGTTTATCTAGTTGCCTGTCAATCGAAATATTCTCAAGCTCGACCATATGCGAGACCTAATTGCCTATTTCAAACGTAATTAAAAACTGAAGAAGTTCCCGAATCCTTTCCGATTTAGGTAAATATCCCTTGCCAAAATGAAAATGTTCATTTCGCATCTGCCAGATTCAAGGCGATGCCAGGCCATATTTACTTGGGATGCATTAACAAACGCACTTCGATACGCAATATTTATTTAGGAATAAAATATCTCTAGCTGCCATATATGGCTACTCCTGTTCATCAAAGGAATTCACAGAGTACCAACTAATTCCAATCTGTGTGGAATTTGGGATATTGCCCTAGTTGATTGCCATGCAGGGTATTCCCTCGTGAGCATTACACCTTCTGCCGTCGATTGTGCGAGTGTGTGTGTGTGCCTTGCCATAATTGAAAAGTGTTTCAGCTATTTTAGCTCGACTCAATTCCATTCTGTTTGAGCTCTGCCAAAATGCACATATTAATGAGGCTGACATCATATTGTTTTCTCCTTGGCAATTTCTCGCTTTGTATTTCTAATTTGATTTGCTGGCATGCATTCCCCAGCCACTGGCAAAGCGAAACTATGTTCGTCCTGTCAAAATAGTGCCGAGATTTCGCTCCAAATCATTCGCAAATACCTCTGCTAATTAGCGGTTTATCTGACTCGACTAGTCTAGTAATTGATGCATTTCATCAGGCAGAGGCTCTGCATTGCCTTCAAAGCCTCTTCGGGGAAATTTACATTGGGTTGCCCACATTCTTGGAGATATTTGTCATCAATTATCCCGGGCATAACGTTGGCTTCTCATTGACTTTATGCATCTCTATTGTATTCACTGTATTTAGATATGATGAATTTAAAGTATTCTCTACCTTATCTCGTTTGGACCTGCTTTCCTCGAATTCACAAGAAGCCCACAAGTTGCGCGCGAGGCCAATCGCTCCAGGAAAAAGAAAACCGCATCGAAGCGTAAACAAATTTTTGATCTTTGCTGCTCAACTCAGTTCTATATTTATTGCGAAGGGGGGGCGGGCATGGGCGTGGTCGGGGCACGTGCGTGTTCGTCGCGAATGCGCGTCTTAGATATAATAATCATTGACCTTTTTACGGCTCCGGTACGCGCTTTTTAATAAATTGTTTACTTCCTAGCTGGGCGGCCGGCCGGCCAGGAGAATCAATGCCCCAATAAATTGCGGCAATAACCATCGAGAATATCGACACAATTTGGCCAGTTTCGGGCCGCTTCCTCTCCAGCGTCTTCGTCTGCTTCTCAGCTTTTTTGAGCTGGGAGTCTAAAGGAGAGTCACAATTGAATTTCAGTGTTGGCAATTTAATTTCTTTTGTTGTCAGTGGCATAAACATAAAGAGAGAGTGCCGGCAACCGACCAGCCCGCGCCCCCTCCCCTTTGCCAAGTGCTTTACAGCTACGATTGCTGTTGGCATTTTGTTGACAGCAGGACAATGGCAAGGCACGCTGGGGTATCCGGCGCGCACACAAAATTAAACAAACAATGACAAGACAGAAACCGAAGCGAACCTAACTGCGTAAGAAAACAGCAGCTGAAGGCTGAACACGCAGCTGACCCCAAAAAGTGATTCATCAAAGGGCCGGGCCCCAGTTCGGGGCGGCAGCTGCTCGAGCTGGGGCGCCGCCGGAAGTGTAATACACAGCAGGCGCTGCTGCAACAATATGCCACATAATAACAATGAGGGCCGCACAACGCTGGCCGAGCTGGCCGAGCTTCAAGTAATCTGAGAGCAAATTTGCTCAACGCAACTACAATGCGTTTGCGGCGAAAGCGGGACAAGGTCACGGCTTGTTGACCGAAAAAATCAACTACCTAGAAATGAATGTCGTGCTCCCCCTCCCGGCTGGTTAGCTTTGCTGACCCGCTGTCCCTGCCGCTGCTGCTGCAAGTCACACTTCTCATTCAATTCAGGCGAACAATGCAGCAGGACGCCAGCGAGCATCAGCCAGAAACTAGCAACCAGTCAGCTAGTCCATCAGCTGGCCCGGAGGGGTGGAGGGGGGACTTACGGTAGACTGCACAGAACTGAACTTGATTTTTGGCCCCAAATTGGAATCGTCAAAGGGTCGCCCGAGCACGGCCCAGCGAATGCCGAAAATGTACCGTCCTTTGTGTGGCCTATGGCAACGTGCAACTGGCGTGGCGTGGCAGCCGGCTAAAACAATTCTTGTCGTTCGCCACACTTTTGTGCCCAGATGCTTGACCCAATAAGCAATGGACGACGGCCGTCTGCAAATTGCAGCGCGCGGTCGAGTGGCAGCGGGGCCAACAGCAGGTGAAGAAGCACGCACAACGAGCCACTCGATGCAAAGCAAAACAGTCGCCCGGCTGCGGCCGGACAGCTTGAAGGGGCACGCGAGCTGGAGGGGCGGTGGGGGGGGAAGCTACTAAAACTAGCTGGCAGATGTCGTTGATTGGGTCAATCTTCCTCGCATGACTGAAATGCAAATCTGATTAGCTATAATTAGATGAGCAATAAGCGTGGGAGAGAGAGAAGGAGAGAGGGAGAGCGAGCGAGAGAGGGAGAGAACAATCCACCTTCTACTGGGCAGACTATCTCAAGCAAGTTGAACTGGTTCTTCCCGGAAAACTGTTTGCAAGTTATGCGAATTGGCTTTGTGTCGATTTAAATTTGACGTGAAAATATGCTATAAATATGGCAAGGAAAATCGATTCCGCTCATGCGATATGTAAATGTGAAAATGGAGAAAACCTGCTGCAACTTTTGCAACTTTATTTATTGCCGCTGCACGACGCCTTGCTCTTTGATGCAAGCGCTGTTAAAGGCGCTTATTGCATCAACACTTCAGCTCAGCTTTCGCCTTTGTACATGGGAAAATGTACTCACATTTCCCCCCCCCCTCCGCCCCCTCGCTCATCTTCCAGCATGTCTGCTTATCGGCAGTTACCTGGAAAATTGTATTTTGCATTCATCCAATGAGGTCAAGCCATGGCGCGACTTCATTAATGATCATAATTCCGTCTATCGCCTAATGACCTAACTGTACCTAATGCTCCACTGCCCCGTCTCGAGGAAAAACAATCTGTAGTCTGGCTACAACAAAGGCGCCATTAGTCAAGTCGAAATCAAGCCCCCCAAGGCAGCGTATAATGCCAAGAGCTTCCTCTTGGGCGGATGCTACGCTTCCTGGAAATTGTCGGAAATGGCGTTTTGAAGATGAAAATTTCTACAGGCTGCGCGGCGAGAAATGGCGCGCAGTGACGCCTAGTGACAGCGTCTACATTTATGCTATTATTTTGATGGCACCCAGATGGCTTCGATGAGCAGTGCCCGGCTGTTGTTTGTATAATTTTGTAGCTCAGGTGGCATGGCGACAGCAATCGAACTAGCAGCAACATCGGAGGAGTCTTTTGGCCAACCGGAAATGGCCACAATGATGCGTAAGCGGCTTTAAGTGGGGCCTAATGCAATCAGTGTCGACGGCATGGGCATTGGCAATGCGAATGCATCTGAAGTGAAGTGAAGTTAAAGGGCCAAAACACTTACTTAATGGAAATTACTTGAGAGCCGCACTCGACAAGCCACTCGGCCGTGCCGGGCTGGGCCGAACCGAGCCGGGCCAAGAGCTGAGCAATCACGTGCCGAGAACCGGCTGGGTGGCTAGACGGTGAATGGGCCATGAGGACGGCCAATGGAGGCACTTCAATGTGTCATGTCCGCTCGATTTTTGCTAAAAATCATTTAACGTCAATGTGCTCGAAATGTGAGACATTCTCCAATACAAGCTGACACACGAATATACATGCCACAGATGAGTGGGAGAGGGAAAGGGAGCCGAAGCGGCAGAGAGAGAGGGAGAGGCGAATTTCTGTCAATTGATTGAGTCGGCGCCGAGACGCAGAACTGTTTAAATTTTTACTTGCTCGTTGTCAGCAGCAATGTCGCAGCACGTAACACATACGTGTGAGTCCTTCAGCATGCGGGGCTGTGTGTGTGTGTGTGTGTGTGGGCGAGTGTGCGTGTGCGCCTATGTGTTTGGCAATTTGAAAATTGTTGTGTTCAATCAGATCCATTCCACAACCGCCCAGGCAAACATGCACAGCATCAAGGACGCCGACAGCCGAATCTA
>JABVZY010000267.1:8845267-8856621 GCA_020883555.1 Drosophila nannoptera
CGAAGAGACCAACACAGATGCAACAACAAATACAAAGTCGAAACTCATGGGTTTTCAGTGCAACACAACAGAGCAAATTGGAGTTTTAAGGAAATCGATATTAGCATAATATATAACTGTAGTTATTATTTACTTATACACACACAGACACTTATAAAATCTAATCAGTAGAGTGCTCTAGTTTTCGTAGAAGATAGAATATATATACATACATATATAAAAATCTGTTGGTAAATACATACAAGAATATTTTAAAATTGATTGGCGTAAGAATACAGAAGTTAACCATATACACAAGGCCTATACTAATATAATACGTGAAAATCAGCAGATAAAGGTAAACGGAGGCATCTTCAATAAGCAAGTGAACTATAGGCAATCAGTCAAGCTAATGATAACTAAAAATATTCTAAACCACTGAATGCAAAACTCATAAGATACAAATATTTTTTGCCAGCATATACTTATTCAAATATCTATCTATATACTGTATACACTATATAGGAGTATATTACGCCATGTTGAAGTATGCGATCGAATTTGAAAGCCAAGTTAAACATATACACATTTAATTAGAATAAGGAGTTGCCAAATTCTCAAACATAATCGGGTGAGCAGATTCTATATATGAATGGGCGAATATGACATTAAATATATCTTGAAGTGTGCATTTGTAGTTGCATTATTTCAGACTTGAATATATAACTCTCATATACATATATGCCTTTCCGTTAATAATAAGTACTACCAATTCTGCACTAAGCTGCTTGCTGCACAGCGCAACAAAAACATTTTTCTTTAAATTTTCTCTTTTGTTTTGAAAATTGAAAACTGTACTGATTTTTTAACACTTTGAGTAAACACGATTTTTTGTATACAACAAGAGAAATGTTATCCTATATTGAATATGAATCTTTGAATGTATTACGACTTATAATCAATCAAATAAAATATTAGATTCTTTGGAATGCAATTATCTAAAACTGCCTTGTTTTATAGCCTGTTTCATCACAAACTGATTCGAATCGAGTCATAAATCATTCCATCCCAATAAAATTAGTTAGACTTGGGCCACAAATAAACAGGTACTTACCAACTGATGGTATATTTATACATAGAGCGTGTGAAAGCTTCAGGTATGTGCGTCCGAGCTCGTAGGAGCAGATCTGTTGTACATCGCTGATGTCTATAAGCAAATCTGTAACCAACAGCCAGAAATCGTCAGTAGACTGAAGCATGAAATGAACAGATTCTACTTACGGGAGGTGCCCTCAGTCCGGCAGGTCATGTATACGCATGCAGCGTAAATGTGAGTGCTCTTGCGGCCACGCGTCAAGTGTCGATGTAGAGCCATCTTAAAGAAGCTGAGAGCTGTATCTGCATAGTGCTGTGTCAGCTGCAGTTGTTGACAAAGAAGCGTTATGTCCTTCTTAGCTTTTTTGATTGTCACCTCACGCGACTCTGTACCGGAGCCAACTTGAAATTTACCATAGCCATAGTTTGTGGCTCCACCCGAGGACTCGGCGGAAACGAACTGTCCAATAGCAGCTGCGCCATGGCCCATCTCCTCGAATTGTACCTCTGATACAATTAAGGAATCCTCTAGGACAGAGCCGCAGTTCATGCAAACTAGTCAAGTACAGAAGGATTAGCATGAGCCATACATATCAAATATCCGATGTAATTACCGCTATCACCGCGTGCATTATCCTCCTCGATCTCATTGGATCCGCAATTGCGACACTTAAGTCCCGTCGACATGATGTGTGTTCAGCTTCTAAATAATATCAGGCGATTTGTATGTGGGAACGCACTTTCTTAGGTCATGTAACCATTGATAATCACTTTCACGACATTTTAATTAAACTATAAACACGAAACCTTTTAAAAACTACTAATGCAGTACGCGTTCACGCATAAACACCAATCGTCAATTCACAGCTGTTACAAATGGTACGCTGACAGAGAACAAACAACGAACATCCAACTTTTAATAGATCTAATTTGACAGTTAAACGTTATATGTAGATTATTAATATGGAAAACGGTGCAGATCGAATTTCTACAAAGCATATAGTTATATGAAAGTGTCACAACATACCTACGAGACGCATACCAGGCACAACATATCACTTGCAACACTGTTTCGATGAATTTTTTGTCAACTTTTCAAGACTACAAAATAATCGAGAAAAACAACAAGAAAATTCGACGAGCAAACCCGGCGGCATTTGGAAATTCTCTAGTTTGTGCTTCAGATAAGGAAAGCAAGTAATATTCTTATGAATATGGCTGACGGCGATAATGCAGTCCCCATTAGTGGAGAAGCTAAGCCAACAGCCGGTATGCAGATAATACCTGGAGAGCTTGTGAATTCTATTGAGGAAATTGTAATGATAGATCCCAAATGCTATGAACTGGATCTGAATCACCGTCGCATAGATAAGTTGGAAAATTTCGAGCCACTAAAACAGATTGAGCGATTGTATCTACGATGGAATTTAATTAAGAAGATTGAAAACTTGGATATGCTTAGCACCCTTATAGAACTGGAGTTGTATGATAACCAGATAACGAAAATTGAGAATCTGGATAAGCTAACTAACTTGGAAATATTGGATCTTAGTTTCAATCGTCTGACCAAAATTGAAAACTTGGACAAGCTTGTAAAGCTTGAGAAGCTCTATTTTGTAGCAAACAAAATAACTGTTATAGAGAACGTCGGCATGCTGACAAATCTAACCATGCTGGAACTGGGCGACAACAAGTTGAAGAAAATTGAGAATATAGACACGTTGGTCAATTTACGACAGCTGTTTTTGGGCAAAAATAAAATTGGAAAAATTGAAAATCTCGATACGCTAGTTAACCTGGAGATATTGAGTCTGCAAGCGAATCGTATAGTCAAGATTGAAAACATAGATAAGCTGACCAATCTGAAGGAGCTATACATATCAGAGAATGGCATAGAGAAGATCGAAAATCTGTCTGAGAATAAACAACTGGACACACTCGATTTAGCTAAAAACAAATTGAAAAAACTCGAAAACTTGGAGGCGCTCGATCAGCTGGAGGAGATCTGGTTGAATGATAATGGTATCGACAGCTGGAAAAATATCGAAGTGCTCAAAAGTAACAAGTCCTTGAAGACCATTTACCTGGAGCACAATCCAGTGGCAACAGACATTCGCTATCGCTCCAAATTACGCGATATTCTTCCACATTTGCAAAAAATTGATGCCACTCTGTGCGTATTACCGGGTACTGGGAATCGAATCTAATCATTGTATTGCAAATAAAAAAAACTCAATGTTATTAAAATATATTCAAAACTTTTAATTGTTGTCAATTTTTTGGTAGTATTGGTGTAATTCAGTAAGAACAGAAAATAATAACCTGGTTAAAATTACCATAAGCATTCATTTAATATATATTGGATGGGCGGGACAAAATATATATGAGTACAAAATTATTGGCTGTACATTGGGCTCTTCATCGCTTTATATATAACCATTGTTTAAGGTGTCGTTCAAGGCCTATCTGCATATGCACTTGGATATATATATTATGATTATATATACATATATCAAATATTGATTGCGTAGTAGTCCGTTGCGTTGACCTGATGGGGACCACCATAGAAGTCCAGCACGAATATGTTCTTAATATCCAGCTCGCACAGATAAAAATTGTGTTCTGAAAGAGAAAGTAGATTAAGCAATCGCCCAGAGGATTACCTTTCGTCTAATTACTTTTTATCCAATTAACTGCGGCTGGATGTCGCGCTATAAAAGCATTAAGTGCAGGGTTATATTTCGGCTCATTCTTCGACATCTGTCAAATCAAAATTATTTTAATTATGTGTTTGAGTGAACACTTTCCGATCCGCTTATACCTTCTTCACTTGACCACTGATTATTGCACGCGCACATGTGGGCTCCATTGGATCTTTGTTGGAGTTTTTGCAGTTCAACGTCTGCTCATCCGTGAACAGAAACGTCACTTTGTTGTTGCTTTGCCAGTCCGGACCCGTAAAGTCCAGATCGGTTAGCAGAAAACGTATTACACCCGTGGACTTACCCTCGGAACTGGTGTCGTCAATTGATATGATATTAACCATGGGATAGTTCTCTACGATTTCGTTAGTCGAAATGCTCCCCACCGCTGCCCAGTTGGCGCGATGCACCAGCTGGCGAGCGATCTTGGCATGGTTGAGCCATAGCTGGCGTTTGTATTGAGCTATAATCTGTGCATCTCTAAACGCCGAGTAAGCCTTCGCATATCCCAAAGAGATGCAGACGACCACCAAAAGCAGATGAGCTTTATAGCCGACGTTCATTTTATGTAAAACCTGGAGATGATCGATACCTCCCTTTAGAGTAAGTAGTGAATACTTTGAAATTAAACTGCGAACTTTTAAACACATTATAAGACCTTATCAAATAACTTGGAACGCATTGCTCCGCATACATGCATAGATAATAAACACTCCAGCGTATAAAAGAACAAAGAAGGGTACGTGCGCTGTTAATTTCGTTCTTTTCTTCTTTTTTTTTGCTTTTTTTTTTTTTTTTGTTTTAAGTTTATACCTTTTGTGGCTATCACTATTGACCATCCGTAATTGGCAACTATACTTCTCTATCAGACCTACCTGCTGTATACGAGCAATTGTTTGTTTAAGTCCTTAAAGTTCTGGCGCCTTATCTGTTTGCTCGCCAGCTAAATGCGTTGTTTTGCTTGCAGATCGTCAGGCGGAATGAATCGGCACTTCGGCTTTCATTATCGCACGTAGCGAATGTGCGAGAGTGAGAGTGCACCAGTGAACAGCTGTTTTGTGATCTACCTCTTGCCCACACTTACGCCTATAAAATCGACACAAGCTCATACATACATTTACATAGCCAGCAGTTGTTGTTGTTGATTCGGAGCTTTCGAAGTCATGTGGAACACGATTGTGGGTTAACATTGAATTTTAACATTTTGTTTATTTCTCAAATAGGTATTTACGTTTAGGAATATCTTTACATTTTGACTTTACCGAATCCAGCGCTCTAAACTAACATACATATATTCACGTACTTGTACTAACATTTCAATTACTTTTTTAAGTTACATTTCCTCAATTCTAAATTTAATATATGTATTATGTGTGTGTGCTTCAGGTGTGCGAACAATTTTAACATTTATAAATATTTTTTGCTTTTCCATTTAGTTTACGTTAACGTTTACGTTTACCTTCCTCTTTTTTTTTTTTGTTGGTTTTGTACCGTTGGAAATTTGCGTTTTTTCGTACTTTGTTTACTATTTTTGTGAAGAGCTTTGTAATTAGATTACAGTTATATGAATATAATATTTTATACTTGAAATAAAACATACATAGTTTTCAAGTGTTTCTAAAAAATAGTTGTATATATAAATGTATATATGAGGATGTATGTATATATATTTATGTAAAATATGTATGTAAAAGTATAGATATAGCTCTTGTATCGTGACTTATGCGTTTTGTTAAAATTATTTTCGTTGATTCAGATGTGTATTTTATTTAAAATGATTTAAAGCCCATTTGCGTTGCGACAGAGAGCGGCTCAGCTCAGTATATATATAAACGTATGTATATGTTTGTATGTATTTTAAAAAAACTTGCAGTTTTCGTCTTAGAAAAATAAACAGTGTCAAGCGTAGAGGCTTAACGGACTTCGACCTGCTTAGACATAGTGACAAACATTCACACGAGCACTCACAACCACATACACATTGATATTTCCTACTCTTTCCTTATCCTTATACATGTCCGCGTGTGTACGTGTAGCTGTATCTGTGCAACGCCGGTAACCAAATGTAAATAGTCAGTTTGAACAGTTATTCATACACGCGCAGACGCACACACATAGAATATACGTTAACATCGTTTTCGCTTAATTTTACTTTAACATCGCCGAACACACATATAATGCATGTTTTATATTTTGTCTATATATGTGTATGTATGTATACATATATCTTCGCGACGCTACAAGCGAATTCCTGAATATGCACCTATACATAGAGCTGCACCATATTCAAAAAGCCCTGCTTGAAGCGCGCAAAGAACTTGCAACTGCAAGTTGTTGCCATCAAATGTAATCAAAGTTTTCTAATACTTTCTTTTTGAATTTTTTGTTTCTATACTCTTATATAAAGTACTCTAATAATTATTTTTTATTTGTAAATGTGTGTATATATTTTTTGTATTTTTCCTTTTTTTCTATTTAATTAGTTTTTTATTTTTCAAACAATTCCTTGGCGCTTGCGTATTTTTATGTATTTTGAACGTTCGATTTAGCTTTCCTTTGCGACAAATAGATTTATAATGTCTTTAAAAGAATATCAAACAGAAAGAATATCAGCGTAAAAATATAATTTAATATAATTTAGTTTCGTTTGATGAGTTCTCGTTATGACTAGCTTGGAAGCATACAACTAAAAGCTAAAAGTTGAGGACCAAGTCAGATGTAGCTAAGCAGCTTGAAATGTGAACTTAAGAGTTAAAAGCAAATCGGGGCAGTATTACAATACGCGGGACGTTGGTTTAACAATTTTAAAGCTATCATTCGCCAGACAGCGCCCTCCAGTTGGATGGTTGGGGAGAGGTGTTTGGCCCAAAGGCTTAATCAGGGTTCGGGCTGGGTAGCTAAACTTAGCAAAGCTCACACCGTTAGCGACGTTCGTTGGTTCCACATGTCGATTTTTCGTGCGCCTGTTGCTCCGTCTGCAGCTCGTACTGATAGTAACAATCGCTGCCAACATAGACGGTGCGCCAGACGCCATCCACATCTCACATTTGCCTATACGGTGAATGCATCTTCAGCCACTGCAGCACTAGCGACGGACCGCCGGCTTGAATCTCGGGCGGAATTGTGCCTAGCGGACACTTGTCAATATTCAAATACTTTAGATTTTGGCACAGAGCCAGCTCAAAGGGCAGCTTCTCCAAGCCCGGATTTTGATTGATATAGAGGTTCTCCAGGCTCTCCAGCGACCCAATCTCCTCGGGCAAAAACTGAAGATTGTTCTCGCTTACAGAAAGATGTGTCAGATTGCTCAAATGTCCAATGCTTCGCGGCAGCATGGTTATTTGATTGGTTTGCAGGATCAATCGCTGCAGCTCGTGCAACAGCCCAATCTCATGAGGCAGCACTTCGATACGATTCTCCTCTAAATCTAGGATACGTAATTTACGCAAGTTTCCAATCGTATTCGGTATCTTCTTCAGCATATTGTTGGACAGTATGAGTATTTCCAAATTTTGCAAATTCATGATGTCGTCTGGTAACTTCTGCAATGCGTTGGTCGCCAAATTCAGCTCCACCATGTTAATCCAGGTGCCAACATCTAGCGGTAGGGCGGTCAGCATGTTCTCTTTCATATTTAGCTTGGTCAATCCCTTTGCTCGCGAAAATATACCGTACGGAATTTTGTCAATGCGATTGTGCTCCAGATTAATGCTATAAACATTGGTGAACTGTGCCGGGCCACCAGTTGGATAGCTGGTGAACTGATTCCGAGACAAAGTGATTGTGGTCAACGCACTCAAACTTGCCAGCATGCCATCTGGCAGCTGCGTGATGCCATTGCCCTCCACATTAAACTCATCCATGCTCTTGCAATTCTTCAACGAGACGGGCACACTGCTTAGCCGATTGTAGCGCAGCCCGAGACGCACCAAAGACTTAAGATTGCCGATGCTATCCGGTATGTCTAATAGCTCGTTGTGCTGCAAGTCGAGTGCACTTAGATTGACACAGTTACCAATGTCGCTCGGCAAGTGCTCCAAGTGATTGTGCGACACATCAAGTGTAGTCAAATTGACCAGCGAACCAATTGCGCTACCCAGTTCCTTGATTTTGTTCTCGCGTAGACTCAGCATGGTTAAATTGACCAGCTGGCGCAGGTCATCTGCCACAGCTGTGATTCGATTGAAACGCAGATACAGCGTCGTCAAGGAGCGTAGTCGGTATATAACTGGCGGTATTTCCGCCAGCTTGTTGTGACGCAAGTCCAGCACCTTGAGCTGCGTGCAATGCCTCAGCGATTCTGGCAGCGATGTCAGCGAGTTCTCATTCAAGGCCAGATTGCGTAAATTAACCAAGCATCCGATCTCCGTCGGCAGCTGTACAATTTTGTTGCTATACAGATAGAGTTCGGTGAGATGGACGCACTCCTTGACCGTATTGGGAAGGACAGTTATCGATGACTTGCTTAAGTCTAAACGCTTTATGCCTGTTTAAGAGTCAATTAACAGCTTAAAAAAATTTTGCATTTATAGATTCACAAGTATCTTACCTTCGTCACGGCAACGTTGCAATGCCTTAATCACATCCTGATCTGCTTGAATATTTTTCACAATCTTCTTTGTGGTGGGCTTCGGTTTATTTGACTCCGGATGCTTTACCGTCACCATTTTGGGACGTGTCTCGGGCGGCATATTTGCGTTATTTTCGTTATACGTCAGGTTGGGTCCGTTGCTATTTGGGGTATTGCCGCCGCCACCGTTCACTGTACTCCTGTTCCTGACGTTGGAAACTGTATCCGCCGTACTGCTACCGCCGCCACTGTTCCCTCCGCCTCCGCCACTGCCGCCAAAACAATGTATGGTCTCAGGGGGACCACTCTCGTTATTCTCTGCGTTCCCTGTGGACGATAGCGATGTAGTCGAAGCCGTTGCACCAGCCGTAGAACACAAGTTCATAATTTTGCCCAGTCTTGCGGTCGACGGCGACAATACGTTGCCCAGAAGTATGCCAAAGCGACGACAACAACAACAGCCCCAGCCGCAGCCAGTGGAACTCGTTGCTTTTCCCTGTAAGATTCAGATAAAGGCAGCAAGTCAGAAACTGGGTTGGAGGCAGGAAAAGTGTAAAGAGTAAGCTCTTTATTGCTGCAGTTTATCAATTGTGCGTCAGACGCTGGAACAGGCAAATACTTAACAAAGTCACACAGACAGGCAAGGAGACAGTCGTGCGTCATCGTCAATGGCTAAACCCTCCCAACCCACACCCACTGGCAATTTATTACTTTTGCTTTTGTTTCTCCGTTCTTATTAGCATGCGCTCCAACAAGTTGCCCATAAACTTTGCTCAAACTCTACGCTGGAATCAATAATCAATTCTACAGTCACATCGACAGCAATGCGTTCACCTTTTGCCATTTAGGGAGTACTCAAACCCAACGATCGAATCACGCTAATATAGACGTAAGCCACGCAGCTATCACAATTTGTGGGGTTAAAAATTTAAATTTAAATACAAGATATCTACGATAAGTGGTATATATATGTTACAGAATGAATAGACGTATCTACTGGAGCTTGATCCAACAGTATGCAATATAATATGCATCAAATTAATTGAGTGCATTTACATCCCTGTCGGCCACGCCATCCATAATTTATGTGTGTATATGCATTTACTGTTAACTCCAGAACCGGGTAACATCAACGCACATGAGCAGCTACGCCCGCCGCCCACACAAATGCTGCACCGACGGCCATGTGGCTGGCTGAGTGTCAAGGTCAGAGGAGCTGACAATTCCTAGAAGACCAATGCCAAAGGTGAAGAGCGGACACACACCAAGAATAACGAGTGCGGATGGCAAGAGAAACCTCAAATTACCGTTTTATGGCATCACGCATGACCACCAACACACTCTCACGCATTTGCACATACTCACACACAAGCACGCAAGCGTATGCAGACCGGCTCCACACCTCTCCATGCATTATTCGAATTTGAACCTATCAAATTTCCTGTAAATCATAATCACTGGGTACATGAGCCTTTCTGTGCACATCTTTTGGTATGAACAGCTACATATGCATGCGAATATGGATGCAAACAGGTCACAGTATTGTCCTTACAAATTGTAGCTGCTCACAACCACAGCGGAATTTTTCGCTTCGTATTTAATAGCAAACTAACACAACAAAGTGATGACCAAGCTTCAGAGACATTCAAATTCTGATTCTGATTTATCACAAATTGCCATTGCTTCTTTAATCTTCTCTGATAATTATGGGGCATTGTGCGCTATTCCTTCTTTACATTCAGCCTCGACTTCTTCTCAGCGTGGTTGTTGTCATATCGTCGCATAAATTTCGCATCGCTGTGTTGTTGTTGTGGGTGGCGGAAGCGAAACGAAGCAACTGCACAATAGTGATGCGTAACATGTGATTACCTGTGACTTGAGGCTCATCACGGCTTTGCCTGTGCTTTCACAAGATATAAAGCACCTGATAGCCCCAGCACGGCAACAGTCAAAAATTTCGTTCTTATCTTTCGATAGCATATCTACCTTCAGTGTTGTCAAATATACACTCTTTGGTACTGAGCTTTTTTTGCTAGAATTCATATAGTATATTCACGCTAAATCACTAAATATGAATATTCACATAAATGGCTCATCTCAAACAAACAGTTCGTATACAAATCATATGCACACTTTGACGTGCGTACATGAGCGCACATACAGCTTGCCCGCAAAATGAACACTTACAGTATCTAGTAAAATTCCATTTGTTTTATTTTAAATTAACTTGTTTGTCTCGTTTACGACTTATTATTATTATTATTTTTCACTTGCACTAAAATGGACTGTGGCAGCGACCAAAGAGCAACGTAAATGATCAGCGAATGTTTTTATGGCTGTGGCCACTCAAAAATCGTAAACATTTTCTGAAATGTTATTAACAGACCGCAAACAGAGTACAAACAGCGCGCGTTTTTAAAATCGACTAATTTGAATTTGTTTTGCTGTTTTCCTTACAATATCCTCTAATTCGTAATGTAGACTTTCATGTGATTTTTTTTTTAATTTTACAGTTGAAATATTATAACTTTAAACAAGGTCCAAGAACGGCTGTAGCCTAACACTTTCGATTACTTGATAAGAAATTAACCGTAAAGCGATTTGATCAATATCGTTAAATAGATATGGTAAGCAGATGGCGTTCTCAAAATCTTAAACGAAAATTTATTTCATTTAATAAATTGTCATCTGCATTACTAAACTCAAATGCTAATGGTCTTAAGGAAAATCAAATATTGAACATGAATTATAAGCTTCCCTTGCTTGTGTGTTTATAGTAAGCAAGCAGAATTATTGAGAAAATTATTTGTAAGGTGTCACTTATCAATAGTGAGTTGTGCATTTTGTCGTGCAAACAGGGACGTAAATACGAAATGCGCAGTTTAAATAACCACCCAGAACTTGTGAGAGACCAACTGCACTGCACTCTCCCACTTGGCGGCATTTAAATCTCTCGTGGTCGAGGTCTAGGTCATTGAAGTGTGGTTATTGTTATCCAGTGGCAGGGT
>JABVZY010000267.1:8864963-8888331 GCA_020883555.1 Drosophila nannoptera
TTTTCAATGCATTCAGGACATAATTAGAAGCAACAGACTAAGGGCAAACATGTATCTCATTTGGCACGCTGTAAAAAATAACTGTTATATATTTAATCAAATACTTATATTTTCAATCGTATGCGTAAATGAATGCGAGATTTGAATCAAGTTCTTATCGATGCATTTTATTAATGCATTCGCGAGAGAGCTATGCTCCATGAATGAGATGTATATAAGGGTCCAGTTGGAGCACAACGAGCATCAGTTGTCATCAGTTGGCAGCGTTTTCGCAATCATTAAGAGTCGAAACGTACTTCAATCATGTCTACCACTTTCGTTATCCTTTTGGCCTGCCTCGCTTGCGGTATTGTTGATGCCTCTCGTTCATCGGCTTATCGGCCAACAGTGACTGGACGCCCCGCATATGGATCCGCTGCTTCGGGACCCGCTTCTTCTGCACCCGCTTCTTCTGGGCCAGCAGTTTCTGGACCAGCCGTTTCAGGACCTGCCACCTCTGGACCTGCGGCCACAGGACCTGCCGCCGCTGGACCCGCCGTTTCAGGTCCTGCCGTCTCTGGACCTGCCGTCTCCGGACCTGCGATTTCCGGACAAATTCAGGGAGTACCTCCAACTGCTGCACCTGAATCTTCCACACCGGCTTCCACGCAGCGACCAGTTACTGCTCGTCCTCGTCCTCAGGCCAATGTGGGCATCAGGCGCTCATCCTATGGTTCCATTGTCGGAATAAAAGCACCATACTAATCATTTCGCCGAATCGAAAAGGAAAATCATTGACCCCGTTGTAAGACAAACAATTGTTAAATTAATCATAAAAGACAAAATACAAAGAAATAGTATAACGTAATGGAACTATTGAACTTCAAATACTTCTTCATATAATATCGGTCCACCTAAAAATACAGTAACAACTTATTTTGAGAAAATGTATTATCAATATTTTACAGATAAGAAAATAATTACATTAAAAACTTTCTAAATATGAATTTGATGTTATTTTTACATATTTATATTTATATATTTTTTCATATATATATTCACTGAATTCCAATTCAGTAATGTATTGTAATTAGTAAAGAGGACATTTTAACAGCTAATTAGTTTATATTGCCAAGTAATTTAGTTGATTGAACTGATTTATGAGGCCTGAGGAAACGATATAATCTAATTAGATCAATTGCATACTTCTCGCCAACTTATTTAAATCCCGCTGCAACTATAAATGCACAAAAAATGATCAGGATCAGAATCAGAAGGGTACGAGCTGTTAAGCATAAAAGAAACCAATAAGAGCAGTTCAATTATGGCCGTCACTTGCCCATGCTGCTCGGTTGCCTGGCATACGTCATACTGCTGTTCCAATTACTGCCGCTCATATTTCTGGCAATCCTCAAGGCATTAGCACTCCACTCACCGTCTAACCAGCAAGCTCGGCCATTTTCCTTACTAGTCAATATTAACTGCCCGCCTGAATACCTACAGAATGGTTAGCTCCCGCAAGCCAGTTAACAAAATTCAATAAATGATGATCGATCTTCATCAATCACATTCTTATCGAATAATCGAACATCTATTTTTCTTGCTAAGCACATACTTTAAATTAAGAGTTACTTTACTTACTTTACTTTACTTTACTTTACTTTAAGAGTTAAGTTGGTTTCATCTGATTTGCGGTAGTGACCAGAGTCCTACACTCAAGTTCAGCTTTTGCCCGTTTCGTCCGATTAAAGGGTACACAAAAGCCAGATGACCACAACGGCGTTGCCAGAAAGTTCAATTGCAACTTGTTGCTGTGGAGATCGCTTTCAATGTTTTTCTCGTGGAGAAACAGCCGCCCATTTAACCTACCGTAAATATTTATTATGTTTATGAAACACTTTACAGACTTTTAATTGAAATTTTTTAAGCAGTGACGTGACCTAACCTTAAGTATATATAAATATATAGTTATAAATCGGAGGATAACGTATGCGGATTAACATATATTAGAGTTACAAATAAAATGAGAAATGGTGTATGGAGTCTATGAGGTCAGCGAGGGTGAACTGAGGATAGCTACATATAAGGCGTTGCCAAGGACTCTAAAGATTGGTTGAAAAAGGTTGTCTCAAAAAGGATGTTGGAAATCGAACACAAAAGCTTTCAAAAATAAAGTCTCTCATCACGCTCAAATTCTAAGATTTTCTCCATGGACAGACACTTAGAGAACATGCCTGCCATAGACCTTCTCTAGAATATCGTAAAAGTCGGTGGACGTCTTATATGCAAAGTACAGAAGTCACATCCAGAACACAAATGCTAGACAAACGGCCACTATGACCATGGCGGTCTCCCGACAATTGGCATTATCCCAGCCGCATTCCAGATCGAATTTCAGCGCCTGCAAGGCAATAGAAGAATAAGTCTATTTTGGATTTCTTCTTCTTCTTCGCAGGACCCACCTCAAGCAGCTGCTGCCCGCCTTTATTATCACAACGCGTCTCGCGCAGATCGTCGTCATGATCGTCGCAATTGTGCCGGCCGTAAACCTGGCACGGCGAATTCATGAAGGTGCGGAACACCGTATCGGTCCAGGTCTGTGAGGAGCAGATATATTGACGGCGCTTGCGTTGCCAGAACTCCACCCAGCTAGCCCAATCAAAAGTCGGTTAAAAGCACAGAGTCAACTCAGGCTATCGCTTACCCCAAATCACAGTCGCAGTTGAGATCCGTGTGCGACATCTTGAGATCGGTGAGGAATACGCTGTTGGGCAGAAAGGGCACATTACCCGTGTTCGGGTTGGGGATTTTCTTTAAGTTGCGATTGTGATAGCGAATGTCCAAGGAGATGTTCCTAACGCGGCCCATATGCTTAAAGAAGTTCGGAGGCAATGCTTGCAGCGAGGTGTTGAACAGTTGCATATAGAGATAAGGCGAACGCATACCCTGTAAGAAAATCGTAAAGGACATTCTTTTCTTCATGTGCCAATTGATGTCAAGGACTACTCACCCGCAATATGCGCTCGTTGAGATTCGTAAACTGAGGCCCGCTAAACGTAATATTGGTGAGCTTGGAGGGCAAGTGTCCCTCCATCTCGCGCTGCAGATCGGTGGGCATGCCCAGCTGCACAGTCTGCATTTCCTGCGTGGGCCCCGAGCCCTTCTTGACGATGCGCGTAAACGGTTGCGGGGCCTCAATCCACAGCTCGCGGATGTTGTGGTGATGGCGCAGCAAATGGGGTATATTGAAGTGTTCCAGATGGGAGTAGGCGGTCAGCTTGAGGGAGCGCAGATGGGGCAGCGAGTCGAGGCAACCGTACTCGAAGTAGTGCAAGCGGAAATTTGATATATCCAGCATTTCCAAGTCCTCGTTGACGCCATCGAAGCTGTTGTTGTTCAGCGAGGTGATGGGATTGCCCGATAGCATCAACCGGCTGCAGCAGGAGGCAGTGTGGCATATTAGTTAGACGGAAATTCGATGCGAACTCGTGCCGCACTCACCGCAAATGTGGCAGGGACTGCGTCATCAGCGGCACATTGGTCAAATCGTTGTTGGACAGATCCAGCATGCGTAGATTGCTCATGTTATGCGCCAGCTCCTGGGGAATGGAGGGCAGCTCATTGTAGCCCAGACGGAATTCCCGCAAATACTTCAAACGTATCTCTGGCACTGTGCTCAGCGAAACATTCTCTAGGCCGAGCTTAATCAACGATGTCTCCAGACCCATAAAGGACTTGTCCATAACCTTGAGATCGCGGTTGTGCGAGAGATCCAGCACGGCCAGCTTCGGCATGGTGGCGAACACGGCATCGTCTATGCGCAGCAGATAATTGTAGGAGATGTCCAGGTAACGCAATGACTAAAAGGTGTGGAAGAAAAGGACTATTAGGCAGGACAAAGACAGTGAAGTGGCAGCTCAACGTACCCTAAATTTATTGGAGAGGTCCATGCTGTGGATTGTGGAGATAAAGTTGTTGGACAGATGCAGCTCGCAGAGCGTCAGGGCAGCCAGGCTGGACAGCGACGAAGATGGAATCTTCAAGAGCATATTGTGCGACACATCCAGTCTGCGATAGATGGATCGATATTACTTCTCGATCGGATTTACCATCCTCTACTCACTTCTCCATGCCGCCATTGTAGAACAAATTGTCGGGCAGGCCGCGCAGCTTGTTGTGAGAGAAGTCCACAACGCGCAGTCCATGGACAGGCTTGAATATATCCTGTGGTATATCGGTCAAGTAATTGTGATCGAAGTAGACCAGCTGCAGCTGCTTGGTGTTCTTGAAGGCATCGAAGTCCAGCTCGTGGATCCAGTTGTAGCTGAGATCGAGCCACTGCAGATGCGGCATGTTGCCAAAGACGTCGCGGGTCGTGTTCTAGGAAAGAGGATAAGAGAGTTATAGCTGTCCCAAGCCAGTCGGGATTGAGCCCAATACCAACCATCAGCGAATTATAGCCCAGATGCAGGTGCGTCAGCGATATCTCAGCGGGTCGGAAGTAGCCGGGATAAATGATCGAGATGTTGTTGTGCGACAAGTCCAAGATCTTGATGTTCGAGTGGTAGATGCCGCCTTCAAGAGATAGACACAAGAATTAGGAAGCTCCGCTGAAATGGCTTGGGACGATCTTACCATGCTCGTTGCGGCCACTCCAGGAGGAGTTGGCCATCAGCTGCCGGATCTGGTTGTGGCTGACATTGACATTCAGATTCGACAAGGTGCCCACTTGATCGAAGTAATCAAAGTTGAAGTTGGGCAGCTGATTGAAGGCCATGTCGAGGATTTCCAGCTTGGGCAGATTCTGGAACGATTCCTCGGCCAAGTTGCTCAGCTTATTGCCGCGCAGGCTTAAGTATTCCAGCTCATCCAGGTTCATAAACGCCCGCCGCTCCACCTTGTCAATTTTATTGTCATCCAGCTGGAGTTTACGCAACGCCTCCAGATCGAAGAATGTGTGCTGAGAGATGGACGTTAGATGATTGAAACGCAACGAGATCTCCTCCAGCTTTGAGTGTATGTCGCCCTGGAAGGTGCCCTTCAGCACCTGCTCAATGCGATTGTCATGCAGCTCCAGCAAACGCAAGTTCTTCAGGAAGTGAAAGCTCGTATCGCTCATGCTGGTGATGTGATTGTTGCTGAAGTCCAGCTCCTGCAGCGAGGTCAAGTGACGCAGCGGCTCAGCGGGCAGAGCGCTGCCGGCGTAGCCATGCGCCATCTTCAGCGAAATGAGGGAGTGACCAATCTGCAACGAAAAAGTCGACTTAGTCAATGATCTAATGGATTATTGAGGAGACTACTCCATCACCTCGTGGAAGGCATCGTTCTCAATGCTGGAAATGCCGTTCTCACTGAAGTCCAAACGCTTCAGGCCGCGCACATGCTTGAAGGCATGCGACTGGATGCCCGACAGGCTGGCGCGTGTTATCTGCAAGTCCTCCAGCTCGACACCGAAATCCTTGAAATCATCCGGACCCACAGAGGAGGTGCCCATCCGGGAGATGGACAGCGAGCGCATGTTCCGCATCCTGGTCATACTTTTTGAAAATAAATACAAAAAACGATTTGCTCGGGTAAGGGGTGTGTGTGTGGGGAGAGCAGGAACTCAATTGTGCCAATGGGTGTCCACTTACTTGCGCAGCGTCTGAAGATTGGTCGGATCGTTGCGATCCCCGCTAAGGTCCAGTTTGAGCAGCGTATAGTGCATGGCGTTAAAGGTTTCCGTAGGCTTCGGAATCTTGATCTTATTGTCGCGCATGCTAATTACCCTGCAATGGGGGTAAAACGGGTGGATTGCTTTTTGTCAATAATAGCCGCTTATTGCCATATCGCGTTTCGCGTCACGTTCTACGGCCAAAGCGGGTCACACACTTAGCCCACATTGCTGAAGCCCCACATTGTGCGGGGTGCCAGACAATCGGATTAGGGGATGGTCTCTATATGTTTGCTCTCATTTAACCAGCTCACCTCAAGACATCGAAATTGTTGAAGAGCTTGTGATGCAGTTTGGTCAGATTGTTGCCAGACAGATCCAGAATCTGCAGGCTATTCACCAGGCTATCAAAGGCCACCGGGGAGATGTTGGTCAGACCGCAATAGCGCATATAGATCTCCCTTATGCGCGCTGATTTGAATGCGTCATCCTTTAAGAGAGAGAAAGAGGGAGAGAAGAAGAGAATCCTTTTCTTTTCAGATCGATCTTTACCAATTGGCCTGAACCCACCTTGAGCGTGTGTATGGGATTGCCGTCGAAAAACGTTCTATTGACGGTATCAAAGTACTTGAACGAGTTGGGCGGCAGCACTTCTATATGATTGTACTCCAAGTGCAGATTGTCCAGATTCAGTTTGGCACTGGCCTTAATATCGTACGTCTCATTGCCGCTCAGCGACCAAATCACATTGTGTGATATATCCAAAGTGCGCAGGCTCTTCAGCGGCCCCAGTGCGTCGTAGGGAATCTCGGAGAGTATGTTATCCGTGAGCAGTAGACGCGTCAGCCTCGGCATGCCATCCACGAACACATTTGGGTCGATCTCAAACAGACTATTGCCACTCAAATCCAAGGTCTCCAGAGCGAGCAGTCCCGAGAAGCTGTGCGACATGAGCATCGAAATGCAATTCTTGCCCAGAATCAGAGTTTGCAACGACTCCTCCAGCCCACGAAAGGAATCGTGGTGTATGCTCGTAATATGATTGTCCGACAGATCGAGAATGCGCAACTTTTGCAGATGACGCAACGATTTCGAGGGTATCTCGACCAAATCATTCTGTGGCAATATCAACTCCCACAATGAACGCTCTAAGCCGGTGAACGCATCGTCTGGTATTTCGGTCAGATGATTGCCCGAAATCTTCAGTCGATACATGCCCGTTGACTGCAGAAAATACGGTTCTATTTCGCGGAGGCCCGTGTTTTCCATATGCAGCATGAAAACCTACCCAAGTTGCATTAATGCGAGCACGATCTGGGGTTGACCAAGGGAAACTTACCTTCGACTGGTTGACCATTCGTGGCAGTGCAGGAAATGGTACATTCTTACAGTGCACGATGCCCAGATCTGTTGAGGATTTGGAGCAAGTGCACATCACGTTGTATGTGCACGGCGGATAGCGAGTCTCCTCCATCTCACGACTGAAGAGCGATGCCCGCGCCAAGGACATCCATATCATGATAATCAACGTGATCGTGAGAAACGCATAGCCGAACTTAAAAAAGAATTCGAGACCCTGCGAATGAGTGGCAAACCAGTTAAGGAGGACTCACTAAGGATTCACTATGTCTTGGCACGAGTTGAAACAAGCAGGGAACAAGTTAAAGTCTCTTGACCTTATGGGGCTTCGCAAGATTGCT
The DNA here is from genome assembly GCA_020883555.1 of Drosophila nannoptera. NCBI lineage: Eukaryota > Metazoa > Arthropoda > Insecta > Diptera > Drosophilidae > Drosophila > Drosophila nannoptera. The sequence goes on from JABVZY010000267.1 coordinate 8,872,296, forward strand.
GGCTGGGCGGTCATATGACTAATCTACCCTTAAGCAAACTCGAGAAGGATAGCAGTTTCTTTCTCTTTCTTGGCAGATTAAATGTCCTTATATCCTTTTGTTAATCATGGTAAGCCAAACCCTTGTAGTGGCTTCGAACAGTTTTCAATTAAAAAGGAAACTTCAAACATGCCATAATTTACGCTCTTTCGAGGGGTCGTACTTGAGCAAGATTTATTCTAGAACTAGATTTATTTTTTCACAACTATCTGAGATTTTCATCGAGCTATATTACACACACTCCATTGAATTGTATTCGCACAGGATATGGGAGACAGCTGCTCCTTCTCCTCTATGTATAATACACACCATATTGTTAATTGGATTATCCGTGCGCGATAATTGGCATTTAGAATAAGTTAACCAAATTAAAGAGCAATGCCAGGCACAGGATGTGCGTCACTTGAAGCCTTATAATATGTATGTGCGCCAGCAAATAATCCTCCTTTACTGTCTTATGCTATTGTATTTTGCCGTTTCAAGCGAGACACGTCCGAACCGCAGCGCGTTCCACGCACGTCTGAGACTTGATAATCAATCGGTTTGTGCATTTGACGACAGCCATGTGGCAATCGGTGCGCTGAGCACTAATTGGATTGTAACATTTTTGGGGGCTGTGCGCCATGGCGCCAGCAGCAAATGAGCTGGCCATTGGGCACAGGTTTAGGCCGGTTTAAAGCATTACTTTACGCCTGATTTCGTATGCTCATTTCCTTGCCGTTTTTTGCAATTTGTTTAGAATATGCCAAGCAAAACACACGTAAATTCTGAAAGCGGAACTTGCTTAGTATCAGCAACAAATAAACTGGATGTCAAGCCTTGAGCTATCCCAGACAATTGGATGGATTAAAACTTGTAAGAATTCAAGCGACATGATTTCGGGGTCCGTGCTGTGAGGTGAGCTTATCCCCATGTAAGGTTAAACGACAATTGTTGTATAAATAATAGAAATACGCATAAAAGCCGAGTTTATTTCAAAGTACGAATCTTGCGGTATTGCCAACAATGATAAGTGCGCTCTTTGACCAATTCCTTATCTGTAATCAAAACATAACAATTACTTAGTATTTTGAAACTATCTAAACTTTCATCACAACCAACCATCATACTGAAAGCATTTCGCCAGCTCTGGCGGGCAAATATTTTCCATATTGAAATAGAATGTGGTTGTAAGTTCCCTAAATGTGTTTTGCGACTTCATTATTATTTGGCGTGAATGCGGATCCTTGCCCTCCAGATGCTCGCGCACATAATGCGCTGAGAGCTGTATCTCCACAGAATCGGCTAGATTATCATCAATACTCTCCAAGAGGCGCGTCTGCTTCTTCAACAGTTGAGTGCAGACGTCAGCAAGAACTGAATAAATTAAACAAATTAGATATATAAAATAAGGAACCTGCACTATCTATGCTAACCATTGGGTAAATTCAGGTTGAGATGTATCATTAGCAAATATTCCAGCGTGCAATGAATTTGGAATAACTTGGATAGTCTCAACGCGCTCTCCTGCTCATTGAAATTGCTATTCTTAAAGCCGGGTACCTCACCGTTCTGATAATTACTGCCCGGCTGTTTACTGCCCGCGCTGTGGTGTAGCAGTGTCTTGCGCAGACCACCACCAGGAGCATCAATACGAGCGGCATTGTGCAATGATTTACGCAACTTGGATAGATCGCTGGATGTCTCCCCATCTGCGTTTTCAGTATCACACCTAGTTTTTAACAAACTGCTACTGCATAATTTGCTCTCTGTGAAGATAAATTCGTAGTCCTTGTATACTTTTTCCAGACCTATCTCCAGAAGCAATTCAAGCGGCTCTGCGCCACTCAGACAGGGCATAGCCAATCGACTGTTGGCCAAATTCGAAATGATTTCTGCCAGACGATTTTTGTTGGTGGGCGTGTTCTACAAATCAAAAGTGGATCATTTGGATCGCAAGGAGTAAGACATTCACATACCACAATATTACAGCGCACAGCGCACTGAAAGACCATATTGAAAGCCAGTTTCAAATCCTTGTAGCTGGAACAACCTGTGACCAATCGAAGAAAATACTCACTAAGTGGCTAAGAGTATCTCTAGATATACTTACATTTGAGGAGCTCCCACAGCTTATCGGTTAAATCAGTGATGATTCGCTGCTTGGCTCGATGTGTCACCTCCTCAATGTCATATTCAGCGTGTCCATCAGTAAAGTCATCAGTGAATCCTGATACCTCAGTCATTGTTTTATTTATGGATTCACGCAGCTCGTCCATATCAATGCCACTGCCGCAACGGTAAACAGGATCCCGATGAACGCCAGCTTTTTCATCGTTATGGTAACTAACAATGTCCTCTCGTATGTAGGACAGAATGCGTAGCTGATTCATGAAATCATCCGTCTGTGGACCACAGTCCCCAACACGAAATGACTGATGTAGCAACACATTACATCCGCTAAGATCAATGAGGAGGGGCATTGGGGCTGGTGTTGACCAGCTGCAGCGCAACATCATGTGTGGATTCACCTGGTAGCAATTCTCAATGTATGTCTCCAGCTGTACAGGTGCGCTCATACCATGCTGGCGCACCAGCGACTGAGACGTCACCATATAGGAGGGCATGACGCCTCCGTAACTGATAATGCCGCGAGAGAAGTGTGTTGGATTAAATTCATATTGAAGCAGCAATGTGTGGCCAAAATCACTGCCATCGCATAGAAACCAAACTGAGCCCTGGCCATCGCTTTTTTGGAATGACTCCGTGCAGATAATGGCACGCGCTTTATCAGCAGGTTCACCACGATGGTATTCCTCATCTTGCTTCCAGGGATTGCGTTTGATTATCTGCAAATCCAAGGAAAGATCGCCAATAGCTTCGAGCAAGCAATCGTCTTTCAGTGGACTGCCAGTTAGATCCAAATCTGTGTTCGCAGACCCGCGCTCAGGCTTGAGTATTAGCTTTGTGGGTGTTGTTGTTGTAATGCCGCCTCTGCGGTCCTCCTTGTATACAAAAACTATTTTATTTGACGATTCTCGTTCGCCTACTAGCCGACTCAAATAACTAGGCGGCGCACTATATGTTATGACATAGTTATCTCCATACTTTCGCATTAGCTCCGCATAAATATTCGCCAAATTAACGATCATTACGTACAACACAAATTTATTTACAAATTATTCAGTTAAAATGCCGCCCAAAACTAAAATAAAATGGCATCCACAAACTTAACATTTTATGTGGTTAACATAGAGTCTGTAATTCGAAATCGAAAGCGCCGTTATTAAATTAAATAAATATTTTTAAAATATTTTCCTTGGCTTGCTTTTATCTTAAAAATCTTCCCAAGCGCATTAAAGAAATATACCCAAGCATTTATAAAAAAATATTAACTTTGTAGGCCAGAACATAATTTTTTTTAATTATATCATAACTTGCTATCGAAGATAGCATATGCAATATAACAATAGCTGACTGCTATAGAACCCATCCTGACTCAACACCCTGTTATTTAAATTGTTATCGATAGACATTTTACACGGCTTGCACGTGTTGACATTGTTTTTATTTAGTCGGGTCCATTAAATATAATTTTACAGAATGTCTGACTTCGAGTTACAAGAAAGCGGTTCAGAATTCGATTCTGATGATAATTCCGAAGCTGAGGTTAAAAACACGGCCAGTGCAAAGAAAATACTTAATTAACATCTAATGTTTTTACAGCTGCAAGCGGCTTTTGAGCGTGGTGACCTTAAGCCTGGTCTTAACGTGGAATTCAATGGACAGCGGAATAAAAAAAATGATATTGTAAGTAAATTTTTCGAATCTCGAAATATTTTATCTGCATTCTTGATGTCTCTAGTCTAAACTCTTGGCTAAAACACATGCTATGCGTTTGGACTTGCCATGGGTGGAACGCCTGGACATGGTCAATGATTTGGCGCCTCTGGCACCTGAGTTGGCAGTGCAGATGGAGAAACACGAACAGAAACGCGCTAATCAATTTAAAGGCAACGCCAAAATACCCTATGTGCGACCTGAAGAGGACCCCGTTCTGAATGATTTTAAGCGGGAGATGCTTTTCCATCGCCAGGCGCAGAGTGCTGTCATTGAAGGCATCAAACGGTTGCATGAACTTGGTATAAAAACTCGGCGTCCTGATGATTATTTTGCTGAAATGGCAAAGTCGGATGAGCACATGCAAAAGGTGCGAGCCAATCTTATGGCCAAACAACAGGGACAAGCTAAATCAGAAAGAATCAAACAAATTAGGGAACAGCGTAAAATGGGCAAAATGCTTGCCAAACAGACCAAGGTGCAGCGTGAAGCCGAGAAGAAGGAAATGCTCGACAAACTGAAAAAGTTCCGTAAGGGCAAATTGAAGAACTTGGACTTCCTCGAGGACGCCAAGGCGCTGGAGGCCAAGCAAAAACAGTCGGCAGACAAACGCAAGCAACGAAACAAAAAGTTTGGTTTTGGTGGTAAAAAGAAGGGTTTGAAACGGAATACAAAATCGTCTTCAGCCGGACTCGATTCAGAGAAATCAACCCGGCGACAACGTGGCGTCAAAGCTGGCGCGTCAGTAAACAAACGATTGGGCAAATCCAGACGTATTAAAGCCAAGGGCAGAAAGTGATTTGAGTATCGGTCATGATTAAGTGACCTACTACGAGACTTGTACTGGCTCTTTTTTAGATTTATTATAACTAATACATTTTATATGTACATAAATTATAATGCCAACTAACTACTCCTCTATATGTTTGCGCTTCTTTTTCTTTTTCTTTGACTTAACAGGAGGCTCCATGTCAACATTTTCGGATTCCGACATTTTGCACTTCTTTTTAGACTCTTCTTCTTCAACCTCAACATTGTCAGCGGTATTCTCCAAACAAGTTTCATCAGTCTCCAGATAGTTATCCTTCTTACGTTTCTTTTTTTTTATTTTAACTGTTTCCAGAGCCTCTGTAATAGTATTCTCGTGCTTCGCAACCGGCTTGCCCTGAAGCTTCGCTAGCATCTCACGTTCCTGTTGTTCTAAACGCGCCAATTTTCCACTTAATTTTAAACCATGTCGAGCTCCTTTATGTGCGGTACGTCCACCGCACGCTTTAAACAGTTGCTCATCAGTCAATACTTGGACTTTAGCAACAGCAATGTCTTCAGACTTGATGCGTTCCATATTCTCCACTTCACCTCCTTCTTGGGTGAGCAGAGCACCCTTCAGAAAATGTTCATAAATAATGCCATCATCACTCTGTTTCTGTTGATCTTTAGCCTTCTTCAGCTTACGAGCTGAGAAGCCTTTGGTAGAGATTTCCACAGCTTCTTCACCAGCTTTTCGCGAAGTCCTAACTCGACCGTCCTCTTCAACACTCACTGTCACGTTTGAAGCAGCTTCGTTAAAACACCGCTCCCACCAATGATCATTGAATTCTGTAGCACGATCAACTCCAAGGCCAGCATGGTCGAATTTTAAACGTGCTTTGAGAGGTGCTGCAATGCCATTTTTACTTTTCCCTAAGCCATCGCCTTCTTGCCAACCATATTTTTCCAAAACCTTTCTTGCAAAATCCATTTAAGTAGAATGATATACTTCTTGTGAGTTATCGTTAGCATAATTGTTATTAATCGATAACCTATGGCAGCGTGGTTTCAGAGTTGCATTTACGTTCAACAATTTAAATGTTCAACTCATCGTTGCCCTTCCTCCTTTTGTTTAAAACAGTCTTGAAGATACAATGAAAAACGACATAACTTTCTTTTACACATTCAGTTTTCCTTTATTTCTTTATCGCTCAGATTCCAATACTCTTACTTTAGCCAATGACACAACCCCACACACTATGTTCAATTATGTGACTATGATCAAGTGACATCTAAAAAAGAAATCAAAATCTTTTTTTAAATACAATAAACTTAACGAACAGTTATCAGTACTTGCCACATAACTGAAAAAAAAAAAACAAAAGAAAACATAAGAAGCAAACGCACTACACCCCACACGCACCCTGTTCTTCAACTGAGCAAGCAATTTAGTTGCAAGTGCTACTCCTGCCGCCTTCACGGGATGTTATTGTCAAGGCCGTTTTGAGGGAGAGAGATAGCAGACTAGCACTTTCAACCAGACCGCAACGTGTGGTGGACGAAGCTTGCTAACTTTCATATAGTTTCCTGTGTATGGGGGTCGCCACAGTGTATCTTTGAAGCTTGCGTGGATTAAAATTTAATTTTAATGTTTACAATTTCAATCTCAACTTTTCGTCTAAATCGTATCTTCGTTTGTTTATCGCACTTCACACTTTAGCCAAGAGTTTTTCAACGATTTCTTTCTTATTAGCTGAGCTGTTTGTTTTGCCATTTCTTGTTGTAACCTTAAATAAAAGTTTCCCGTATGCGTGATGATGCTTAGCGTACGATGCAGCGATTACTACAGTTTCGAATGTTTTTTAAAAACAAAATTACATATATTATGTTGTTGTTGTTGTTGGTATTTTATAATTAGATAGTACAGGATGTTGTTGGCTATCAATCATTTATCAATAATAATCGAAAAACGAACGTTGGTTGTTGTCTTCTATACTTTTTCTCGCTGCTACTGAATGCTGTTAAAATGCGCGGTTCGCCGTTGAGATAGATATGTACCCCAACCGCTTGCACACACATACACCGCAAACAATTGCACGAATATCGAAGAACGAGGAGAGGCGCTTAGAAGGCGAACAGCAGCAAGAAGGCCATCATAAGACAGAAAAGACCCATAGCCTCAGACAGGGCGAAACCCAAAATGGCGTACGAGAACAGCTGCTGTTTCAACGATGGGTTCCTGGCGTAACCAATGATGAGGGAACCGAATACTGTTCCGATACCAGCACCTGTTGTATTGGTTGTCGTTGTTAAGATAGCGGTGTATAGGAGAGAAGAAAAAAGATTAGTAAAGAGACAAACAAAATATGAATACCAAATACAGCATCGGCAAATGTGGATGGAAATGCATATAACTGCTTAGACAGACTCTTTACGCATGAACAAATTTCCACTCGCCTTCAGCTTCTTGTTCACATGATTAACGGAAACCAGTCAGTCACAGATTAGTCTGAATTGAGTTCTGCGCACCCTCGATTGGGCTTACAGCAAGCACATCGCACTAAAATTGCTGGCCACGAAAGCTTTCAATGCACCAGAGCCGGCGGCAAGTTATGCGGCTACAGCCATGATGCAGAATTTCTGGTACTTTCGTCTTGTGATTGCACAAGTTTCCTGCTAGAAAATAGCTCCACGGCACACAATCACCTCTCAGCTCATGTATGTTGTTACGTTAACAGGGAGCTTGACCAATTCTCAGACCTTCCCGGGGCGTTATCGAAAGAGAGTAATCAGATACTCGTTGTGTGTGCCCCAGATGCTAGATTGTAACTGACTGAAGATGAACATGAAGCCGAAGAGCATCAAAAGGAATAGCTACACATATCTAGCGCAATGAACGGATCGCAAACTTAACAATATAAAACCAATACGAACCGGAGCCAGCGACACCGACTGTTGCAGCACCAGCACCAATGAATTTGGCAGCCGAATCAATGTCACGCGTGACTGGCGAGGTCTGGAATGACCTGATCTGTGGCAGTAATGCTACGGGGGTTGTGTTCTGAGCGGCCAAAGTTTGGCTCTGGCTAATGACGGCGCTGCTCAATGGTCGCAAGTATTGCTTAGAGTTGGCGAGGAGCTGCAATTGAATGAAATAGTAAAGGTCATGTTATATAATTTCAATGGGCACAAAAGCGATAGGTTTTCTATTTACGTGAGATAAAAATCATAGCACTCTCTTTTTTGTTGAAGGGTTTACCACATTGACATTTTGCATCTCTTGCCAAGTTATGCAATAACATGAGCGATTTGAATTTTATGCCATTTGGCAGACGCGTTTGTTGTTATTGTTGCCGTAATCGAAAATTTATTGATGTTGCTGACTTACTCGTTTAAATAATATATTTATTTGAATATTAAACAATATTATTATATAGAAATTCTTTGTAATCTTTTACCGGTTCTAACCTCAACTACAGTGGGAGTCAATACTACTGTTACTGGTTATACAACGCCTCCGCCCTATTACAAGCCGTTAATTAATAACAAAGACGGATATCAATTTAATTAAAAAACTTTTTACCAAGAACTTTAATTGATATGCAACTATTGCTAATATATAGCAGAAGACATCATTAGTACATAACCTCAATTCTCACTTTCAACTTATGTAACTGTATGTGTTTTCCATTGGAATCAGAAATCACCACACACTCGCAGCTTATGGTTTTTTTTTTTTCACACAATAAAAATCGATGCGGCTATGAAAACTTATGTAATTAACACCAAAAATATTGCACGTTTTTTATCTCACTGAAAAAGTTTATCAATTTGTACTTACCGCGGTCCTGGCAACAGGGGCAATGCGAGAGACTGTCGACACGAACATTTTTAGTTGAATTTTAATTGGCGTTTCGCACAAAATTGAAGCAAGCGCACGGAGCTCTGCAAAAGATATAGATATAGATTCTTGTAAATATATATATCTAGGTGAAAAAAGTTGATGCGGATCGCCGCAGTGAACACTGAAAGCCGCCTGCAAGTTGCTGCTGGTTACGTAATATGAAAAATCTCTATATACACAAAATTGCACAAATTTTAATAGGTTTCGGAGCACTTTTCGATATCAAGTTAATAAATTCTAACTAACATCACTTGGTTTGCTCAAAGTACGACTAATTTACTTGAGGCAGTTGAACAGTTTTGTGACGCAACGACTTCACTCGCACACTACGGCACTGACAAATCTCTTTTATACACCCGTGTGACATCTTGGGGATGTGTGTGTGGTCGTGCCGCAAGATGGCGACACTTTACACGTTTAAGAAGTATTATTTTCACTTATAATACTTTTTCGGCACTTTTTATCACCATCTTTTAAAAATTTTGCATTTAAAATTGATTTCTCATTATTCAACCAGCAGCAGCTACAGTGGTTATTGCGGCGGTATAACGGGGGTGCTCCACATTTTTGTAATCAGGAAAAAATGTACGCCCAACTCACTTCGAACAAACCCTTAACAACAGTGGAACCGTATTAAACGCGAATTTTCACTTTACCCTATAGTCGCCATGCAATTCTCCGTTGTGGTGAATTGGAAATTCACTTGGAATATCAGCGGGCGCATGGCCGCTTTTCGATAAAAATCTAAGTCCCCTAGAATTCGTTCTCATGAAATAAATTGTTCGGTTATCCTAAATCTTATTTTACTAATATTGTCTGTTAATAAATACTTAAATTAAATGGAAGTGATAAATTAATTTTAGTCACTAGTAATAAATTTATTTTCAAATTCACGCAAGTCTATCCCCTTCCTTTTTACCTTAAAATATTTATTTCATGTAATTTAATGCATTATAACTTAATTTTTTTATAAATACTTGCACAAACTAATAGCAACAATTTCAAGCTAGGAATGCAGACCTGTTCTGTGGTGAACTGGAAAGCTGGTCTGGAAACTGTTGCCGGTTTTTCTTATCAGCCCTGAATGGGCTTTTCTTTAAAATTTTTCTTATTTATTTCTTTAGTGAGACGTCCTGTTTTTTTAAATCTGACTTGCAACTCGCATGACAAGTCATAGCCTGAACACAATCCAACAAATAGAGTTGCATCCCTTCCAAGCAGACTAATCAAATCATACTTCGATTTGACATGTTAGGCGCGTAATTTTGAAAACCAAGAGATTAATTTATACTTTACATTTTATAATAAATATGCAAAGAAATATATATTTTTTGCTATTGTATATTAACTATTTAGTACTAAATGCTGTAGGTGGTTAAGTTATTTACTACTCTTTAACATTATCGGGTATATGTGTGTACATATATCGAGTAGCAACCCAGCCCTGGTCCGCAAATAGCCACGCGTCGTGGTGTCGTCACGTCGTCTGGATTATGTTATAATTTGAGCAACTTAAACCCCACGACAATTGAAGCAAGATGCAGTAAGTAATAAGACGGTGCCAATTAGCTGTAATAAGAAATTGAACCTAAATTCGATATCGAAGTATTTCTTAACTCTATTTTTGGTATCATTGCAGCCCTCAATTGCATAACAGCGTTTTTGCATAAACGTGTGCGTGTGTGCGAACGGCCAGGGAGGCAGCATACAAATACATACTAATCGACGAAACGTTTCATAATTCATCTGGTTTGCTCATCAATAATACCTATAATAACCAAATTCGATATACGCTGCACACTGCATTTTCGCTGAATTTAAATGGAATGTAACATTTAGTTTTCGGCAACGCCACAAATTTCTTTTAGTTGCCAGATATTGAGCTTATCGATAGCCTAATTAATGCGATAGTTGCCCATCACTATCAGTATTCGCTTGGACAATCTTAACATAAGAAAACGCACACCATTAGAAGCAGTAGACTTGCAGACTGTTAAGTTCTTGGATGCTAGGAACATAACATAAAACAAACAGTGACACTTACATAACGCGCAGTCACAGTCGTACGTCGGGTGATATGGCCGTGTTTCTGATAAACATCTGCAAATTCAATGGCTGTTTTAAAACTTTTCCGAGTCTGAACGACTTAATATCACACATCGAGGGAACACACATAGGCAAGTATTAAAAGAATTGTAAGTTGTACGATTTAATAGTGCATAAGTGTTTAAATAACAATGACAAACAACATTAATTAGTCGCGTGATGCATGGAGCGGCATCACCGTTGACTGTGCCGATATCGTCGGTACTTTGTGTTTTGTTTATTTAATTTATTTATATGTATAAAGTATATACGAATATGTGTGCGCGAGTGTTTGACTACGTGTTAGTGAGTGTATATACTAAATAAATTATAAGCAAGCCTGTGAGTGTGCGTGCGTATAAATTCACGCCCGTTGCAGCGTTTCAGTGCATGAATAAAATCTTGTTTGCGTTGGTTTCTAGTATCCAGCCCTGAAATTAATTTTCGCTGTGGAACACATATATTTATAAAATACGGGCCAATATATTGCTGCAATGTAATAATATAAAAATGTGCCATGGAAAATCAATATGGCTAGGCCATAAATACGCACGCACGTTTTAATGCGTACGCGTCGTCGCCTTCAATTAAAACAAGCGAGCACATTCACAATAGGCAACAAGCCAAGCTGAATTACCTGTGCCCGCGTACTCACACACATGCATACACTAGCAAACGTCCATTCGTGGCATGTACAGCATTCATTCTACACAATTACAAAGACACATGTGCATGTATCTATATACAAGCTTGCTTCTGCATGTATCTATATACAAGCTTGCTTTTGATAGGCCTTACATTAAAGTATGAGCGAGAGCGCAACTGCGTGGCAAGCAAAAACAACTAAAGTAAGCAAAAAGCCGGTGATCCATTAACCAACAACAACAGCAATGCGTGTATGCTGGCTCCAGTGTGTGTATTTGAGCGTATCTGCTTGTGTTGGTAAGCCGCCAGCGTAGCAGCAGCAGCATCTGTACCCCAGCCGGCAAGGGCAAGTGAGCGCATTTTCTTTGTATGTATTGCGTCTTGTGTGAGTGCGTTTTTGACCTGTGTGTGGATTGGGTTAGGCCTTGGGATTTAGCGCTTCTTGTGCAGGTGTTATCACCTGCTTAATATGAGATACCCAACCTAATCTTCAAGTACTTTCAAATTATCCAGCTGTAACGGCGCTAGTAAGCTATGCGTAATCAATTCTTGTCGATGCTTCGAAGCATTCACACGTGTCCAATTATGTACTTTTCGTTACAGTAAAAGCTTGCTTGAGAGGACATGTTCTTTCTTTTGTTTTTTTATTTTACTAAATATAAATTTGTCTAAATTCTATCTATAATTTTTTCAAATGATTAGATCCGTATTGAAGAGCATTATATAGCTGATCAGTTAAGTGTATTTCGGTTAAATGTAAAACACACTGCAATAAAAAGTATGTGAACCAAAGCCGGCTGTCACGGATAAGCCAAATGTGAGTGTTGGAAAGTAACGCAGCACCGCCATAACTTGGATAGCCGGGCTTCCCAAACAAAAAGTGTCTAATTTTAGACCAGGTACTTCAGCAGCAGCCACGAGTGTGTAAGTGTGTGCGTTCAAGTGTATGTGCGTATGTGTGAGGGTGGAAAATCAATAAAATTAAGCTCAGCGCTGCCATTTGGCTTCAATGGGTGGTTGGGCACGGACTTGTGTGCGTGCGCGTGTGTCGGTTACATATACGCAGGGGTGTTTCATGTGATGGTGGTGCGAGAATTGGGGCTGTTTCAGCGCATTCATTTATGCTTCATTTATATTTGTGAATGCTCTGTTGGGCCCATCGTATTACTCAGAACGTCATAAGAAAATTAATTTGACAATTCAAATTATTACCAAAAAAAAAAAAAAAAAAAAGAGATTGACATGATAATCAAATGATAAGATATTAAGAAATATTCTATAAATAAAATATAATATAATATAAACAAAAAATTAACAACTGAGTTATGTAATATGTGGTAATATGAAGCACTTATACTTATATATAGTATGAGAGAAATAGTGATCTTGTCTACATCGTATCGTATTATATATCATTCTGGCACCATGCTTTTCGTGTAGCTCAGCCGCATTTCTAGCGTATATACAGGGATAGTATCAAGCTCAGCTGACTTTGACTGTTTGAAGCAAGCAGCTGTTTGTTGTTGTGCTTTGATAACGGTTAACATCGGATGACGTAGTTGACAGGCTCTCGCAGGCATTACATAAAATTATGGTATGGTTAATGGCGTCCACTCCTACGCATACAAATACACGTCCACTCCTACATGCACATATACATATATAGTATACATTTATTATTATATACACCTAAGCTTTGAACAAGATATCAGCTTCAAGGACTTATTTCTTATATATATTTTTGTGTCTGTATGTAATTATACAGCTTGCCCCAGTTCGTTAGTTGTATCACGCTTATCACATCGCAACATCTATCTACAAAAGTTCCGTTTGCTTCACTGTCGCAGGGAGTATATTTTCTTAGTTTTTGCTTCTTCTCAATTTCCTCCGGCTGTTATGGCAACGCTGTCGCGAGACCTTCAAGTTTGTCCTTTGCACAGTTGCCAGGCACCTGTTGTTCACACATACATTCAAAAAGCCAAGCAAAACGCACCAATTCATTGCTACATATTGATATATAGACAGACGGCACACGCGCCCTGGTGCTTTATCGATAACTTGTGCAAGCTATGAAATGCAGTATTCCGTTACATATTTTGCAATATGTTTAGGTCAACATAAGCTAAGCCGACGTGGAATGTTGTTAATGCAATTTGTTAACATTAATCAGTCTGTTTTTCCAGTCAGTGACATTTTGGTTTCACATTATCAAATTTCGGTATGGGCACTGCAAAATTTTGCACGCCCAAAAAGCAAATATATATGTATGTATGCACAACATCTGAAGTATGTGTGTAATTTTATTATCTGCCATAAGAAAAAAAGAGACGTCTGCAACAAGTGAATGACTCAGATGACAACACCAAAAGCAATAAGAATAACAGGAATAACAACCCAGCATTGTTGTTTATATTTATTTTACTTTTGAATTGCGAATATATTTATATTTTGTGCATGTGTATACACATACATACCATGCACAGGTAGAACATATTCGTATAAAAACGAATGAGTTTCTTCTGGTTAAGTATTCGAAATTTTGATAAACAAACTGGCCGCTCGATAGCTATTACCTAGCCCGAAAGCAATAAGAACCGCTCTCCAACGATTGACTAAGGTTATCAAGTATGGAAAAAATCTATAAGGGAAACAACAATAATAAGAATGAAAGGGAAGGGTAGTGACCGTAACGCATGACGCTCTATATGCTTTCAGTCGGGGCGGTACTCCTAGACAATTGCAAACGCATACCCTACAATTCATCGACCAACACAATTCGTTTTCCAATTCCATGCATTGTTAAGTAGCAGTTTTTAAATTTCTATTTGCAGTACGTGTGTCGCCTGACTGCGAATGTGTCAGCGATTGCAAGGCACGTAGTCACCATTTTAGTAATAATAACTGATAACGCACACACTAATAGAAGTAGTGCGATATACAGTATGGCATAGACTTTTACATCAGACGCGGACATATGTTTTGATCTCATTTCTAATTGGTCGCATATGTTTGCTTTATTTGTTTGCAGGCGTAGCAATAACAATGCATTCTTATCGACCCAATTTCTGTTGGTTTTTTTTTCTGTGGCGATAAATGTACAGAGGCAAGAGATGCGCAGGATATTTCGATAACCTGTTGCGTCGGAATCGATTGCATTCTCTGAACATTGTGTCTATAGTGCAAAGAGGAATTGTGATTGGCTGTTTGCAATAAATAGTTTTGACATATGCAATCACATACTAACGCAATCAATGAGCCAATCACCTGTACGCCTCTGTTATGCGCAGCTTGATTAAGTAAACTTTGAGCTTATGTTTGTCGTCTGTTCGCACGATAAGATAATAATATATACACATGTGCTCGCCTGAGTCGCGCCAAGCCTAATCCCCTCTCATGCACCCCTATAAACAATAATGAACATATGCGTACAAACAAAAATTAAACATGTATAGGAATAATCACAAGACCCCCATAAAAATGCGTCAGTAACCGCATTTTTAACACTGTAGGCCAGTCGGTATAGAATATTATAAGCGCTTTACACTTATTTATTTATGTATTATTTAGACTTTTCAATAACTGAGTGTGTCTAGTATTTGGCGCGTTTTTGTGTGCATAAAATAGAGATGAAATCAAGTCTGTGACATGAAAAAGATGTGATAAGATTACCTTCATATACGAAACTCGCATTGGAGTCCGTCATAAAAAGTGATTGAACTTTTTTAATGCGTAAAAAAACCATATTTGAGAATAAAATCAAATAAGAGAAAACGAACCGCATTTAAAAATATAAAACGATTTTATTGTATGCAGTTTGCTTGTGAGAACCCGTCTTGAACGTCATTTTGGATATATTTTAATTAGATCTGTTTCTTGATGCCTTATTTTCGTAGATTATGATCCTAAAGTGGTCGAGCAGAAGGAGTTAGCCCCCCCTCCATCTCTCCCACTGAGCTATGTGCTACGCTTCATCTCCGACGATGCTCGCAAGGAGGCTTCCACTTTCCTGCCCAACAATGCCAATAACAACACCAACAACAATAACACTAGTAACAACAGTAGCAGCGGCAATGCGGGCAATGCAGAGCTTAAGCGTAAGCTGGCTATCAAGCATCATAGCTATAGTATGTCATCTTCGAATCGAAGCAATACGCCCACAGGTAGATTCCCATTTCATATATATTTCAAGGCAAGAAATCGTTCTAATTCGCATTCACTTCTTCAGGCAGCGAAATGGACGAGGATGAAATGGTTGTCTCCGAATCAGAAGACAGCAATGACTCTTGGACTACCGAGGAGTTTAGTTCAGAGTTTATTATGCGTTATGGCAGCAGGTGCGTTCTGCTGTTCAATTAATGTGGGTGTTAAGCTTCAATCCAAATCAAATTTTACAGGCATTCCGGAGGTGGCAGCAATGGCACGCCTGGCAATGAGAAACCATTTGCATGTCCTGTCCCTGGTTGCAAGAAGCGTTATAAGAACGTAAATGGAATCAAATACCATTCGAAGAATGGACATAAGAAGGACGGCAGGTTAGCTTTCAGAATCAATTTTGAAATGGCACGAAAAAAACACATATGCTAATTATCATCAAAATTTCCACAGAGTGCGTAAGGGCTATAAGTGTCACTGTGGCAAGAGCTATAAGACGCCACAAGGCTTGAAGAACCATGCACTGCTCACCCACAACTCACAGCCGGAGAGTGTTCTAACCACCCAGCAGCTGGCCAATTTAACGGTTGCCGCTGCAACGACAGCGACTACTGATAATGTTGTCCGATGCAAGACAGACAA
>JABVZY010000267.1:8899674-8911396 GCA_020883555.1 Drosophila nannoptera
CTTGCCAGCAGGTACACAAAAGGAAAAGCCGACACGCAACCGATCACGATCCTTGTTGTTGACACACGTACTCAGAGCACTTCATCAACTGGCCATGAGCAGCGGCTCCAATGATGAATAGTTTCTACTGCTGCTTCTGCTGTTGGCCCAAAGGAAAAGGCATTTTCATTCTAGTGCACCGCCAGCACTAAGCAGGTGAGGTATATACGTATATATAAGATATGAAAAACACTGATCCAAAAAAAAAAAAAAAACAAAAAATAACGAAAGTGGGGATCATTGGCCAGCGACAAGTCATCGCCATCAGACGTCAGCGCCAGAAACGTCAATCGGCTTAAGCGATGAGCGATCAACTGCTGAGCGCTGGCAACGAGGAAGATCCACCGGCACTCATACCGACGCCTGTGTCATTGTCCAGCGCCTATGTGGATGCGGATGCATCCGCCGAGCAGCCGGTGCTGCTGGAGCTGGGCGCTGCGACGCAGCCAACGGCGAGTCTCAACTATACGCTGACTACGGATGGCACGGGCATGCTTACTTATACTCCGCCCACGCACGCCCATATCAGCTATCCGCCCACTCTGATGCCCAGCTATGAGAAGCCGCACAATCTCAGCTTGATTGCGCCAGGCATTAGCAATGCTGGCTATAGCATCAGCATACCACAAACGGTTTCCATGTGGCACGAAGGCTGTCCAGCCGCAGTTGAGCCGAAGCGCAATGAACTGGTAGCCGTGCCGCCGCCCACCTACATGACGTATAGCGGCAGCAATGCCAGTGTTGTCGCAGGAGCCATCGAAGTGGATATCGCCAAGGAACATAATCCAGCTTGGCGCGAAAAAGCTTTACAAATGGAGAAGGATTATAGACGGACTGCCTGCGATCGGGAACGGACGCGCATGCGGGATATGAACAAGGCATTCGATCTGCTGCGCTCCAAGCTGCCCATCTCTAAGCCTAACGGCAAGAAGTACTCCAAAATCGAGAGCTTGCGGTAAGTGAATTGTGAATGTTGTGTGATATTCGTTGGAAGATTCAATAGCTCTGCTTGCAGCATCGCTATCAACTATATCAACCATCTGCAGGCCATGCTGCGTGAGAACCACATGCTGCCCGAAACGGAGCTGGTTTCCTTCAAGTGCAGCAGTCGCTCCCAGTACGACGTCCAAAGCCATCATCTCAGCCACTCTGGCGGCTACGACTACGAGAATACCGCCTCGGCGGCAACGTCTTCTCAAAACGGATGCACCTGGAGCGGCGGCAGCAGCAGCTCACCCAGTTACGAGACCAACTCCAAGGATCATTGGAACACGTAGCTCTCATAGGACAGCGTACATTACGTGCGCCATTGCCAAAGAATGTTATGTAGACATGCTACCAAGTCGATTCAATTTGTAGATATCTTACAATACCAGTGTACTAGGGGCAAAGTTTTTTGACTACAAGATTACCAGTTTTAAAAAATATAATTTTATACTGAATAAAGCACATTGGAACAGGCGATTCGTCCAAGCCAGTGGTAACTTCAGTCTTCCAGGTGCTGATACTCTTATTTACATTACGATTCTGTCGGCAGGACATCTGCCAGAGCCACAATTCAGAGTTGTGGAATTATTATTCCCTTCAAGCTATTGCATTGGGGAAGTTCGAAAATAAGGTCCAATATCTTTTAAGAAGCTACGAAAACTTCAGACCTCAAAGGTTAACAACTTCATTTGTCTTTTTAGGTTATTTTTATTAAACATTTTACAGTTCGATAATTTATAGATTTTTTTTTTAAGAAATGACTGTTTAACCTAAAAAGTACAACAAATAGAAACATATATAACAAATTATTATAGTTTATAATGGAATTACTGAACAGCATTTAAGAGTAATAAGTTGTAATACTTATCCATTTTGTATAGCTCATAAGGTGTATAATCAAAGCCAACCAAACACACTGTTCATTTTGTTCACATACGCATACACACAGCTTGTCCGCTCTAGGATCGATGTTGGGAACAGTATTTGAATTTTGTAATTATCTTTAGCGGCTGATCTTTGAAATGGCTTTTGGGGCGAGATAACAAAGATGTTGAAGGAAGGATGTTTTACTATTTTCTGTTACTGCGCTTTGTGCGGCTTCTACCGATAGCAGACTGGCGCTTAGTTATCTTTCTTCATTCTGGTGGAGGTCATGCGGTAGATGATGGAATCTCTGCCTGGGTCCATGGCTCCGATGGCGTAGCAGATGGCCAACAGCGACAGACCAAAGATGACCATGAACCAGAGAATGATGTTGAAAATTACAGGGTAGTCCTCGTTATAGTAGACGGCCAGATTGAAAGGATTCTTGTCGTCGGGCTGCAGAACATCACGTTTTGCGCGAGAATTGGCATCTTTGTCAGTAGATAACACAAAGAGTACAGAGTCGCTGGACTTTTGTGCGGCAGCGAGCAGGCGACCAATGGCAGCGGAGATCAGTTTGTTAGCTTCATCCAGAGCAACGGACTTTTCGCCATGTGCCTTTGCAATGCCATCGACAGACAGGCGAATGATCAAAACATTCGAGGGCTTGAGCATCTCAGCCAAATTCCCGGAGGCGGCATTAATGAAGCCAATCTCCTGTAAGAACTGCTTGTCAGCATTGTGGAGAGTCGGGTTCAAATGCTTGGTGGGTTTGGCAGCGGGTGTTTCAAATTCACCAAAGCAGGCCTTGAATGCTTGTACCTTAATGGAAATAGAATTTATTACATTTGGGCTGGGTTGAAGGTATGATATAACTACTTACACCTTCGTCGTACTGTTCAAAATTAATGTCGCAGACGGGCTCGTTGGCTGCTTCCAGTTCGGCGGCAAGGGCATTCAAGGCATGTCCTGTGTTGGACCCAACCAACTCATAGGACTTCGATTTGCCAGCCGTTGGCACATGACTTAGGCCATCCACGTGCACTGCAATAACGCCCTTAGCCAAGTTGAAGGGATCGCTGATGGTCAAGCCACTCCAATCAGAATCGCCAACAACAGCATTGCCCATGGAAGCGTACAACACATCACCGATGTAATGGCTATTCAGGGGTTCGCTGCCCTTGAAGCTTATCGCCTTAGGGCTGTTCAGAACGGTGAATTCGCCAGCGGCGTGAGCTGTTAATACAAATAATAGAAACCTATTAATATGGTTTACAAATATGTAGTCTTAAAACACTTGAAATTCTTTGATTCTGCGCGAGGTGCAATAGTTGGGAGTCCACTAATCACCTCCACCCTCATAAGCAGAATCGATGCGAGTTGTGTTACAGATTTTACACAACTCTCACAAACTATAGATCACTTTTACACTATACATATGATATTTAAGTAGATTTACTTACTTGCTGCTATACATAGCGAAAAAATGAGGACGTTTTGCAGCATTTTTATTTTTCTGCCAGTCTTTTAATCATATGACGAACAACTGCACAGAGAAAAACCTACTACGCTCTGACTGTCATGTGATGGATAGCAAAGGTGGTCGCAATCGACAAAAGTCCATCACTAGCTGACAGAGTTGCCTTTTCATCGTAGAAAATACCAGCTGGTAATTCCTGACGTCACAAACAAATCGCTGAACTTGACTTTTCATAGCTTAATGAATATTTTGAGAGCAAATGTAGTTTATATATTTCTATCATATATTGTATAATTTTTTAAATATAAATTCTACTTACTAACATAGAAATAAATCAATTCTGTGCGTATCGTAGTAATTACTAAAAAAAGGAAACATTATTTTCGGTATTTGTGTATTTCGTACCGACGGTCACAAGTTTTTGTTGTGTTTTTGCGTTTGTTTTTGCAAAATCAACAAAAAAGTGTGTGAAAAACGCACATTTTTGTTTAATTATAAATATGTTATGGTCCTTGGAACAGGTTGAGGGCATGTTAGGTGTCCTCAAAACCTCAACGGACAAAACTGTTATATATAAATGCCTCGTCAAGCTACGCACCGATGTGGTCAAAGATAAAGATGGAATTCTGTTGTTTAGAACTGCTGGGGGTGTTCCGGTAATGGTTCGCCTCATTAGCAAACTCAATGAGAAGATAATGGAGGTGGTTTTGAGCATCTTGGGAAATTGCTGTACGGACGATCAGGCTTGTATCGAGGTGAGTTGGTGAATTAAAATGATTTTTAATAGTTTCAATATATCTGTTACTATTATTCTCCTAACAGGCCGTGGAGTGTAAGGTGATTGCGCCGTTGATAACTATTTTAAAGACCATTCCCAATCCGCTAATACAATGCAGAGCGTGTCGTATGCTTGGTAATCTAGCCAAGAATAAGAAGGCGTCAACTTTTCTGATTGTACATTATAGCGCTATTGCGCCTGCTATCTGTCATATCATTGAGTCGACGAGCGCTGTACAGACCAGAATTATGGCATTTCGAGCTTGTCGTTTCCTGCTGGTCAGCAGTCAATTCTATAAACACTTTTTGGCTTCAAATGGCTTCCTGCAGCTGATGCGTATATTTGTGTCCGTCATGAAGAATAATGATGCGCCCAAGGCATCCGAGCAGGATCCTGATGTCTCGGCCTTAGTTGGCCTGAAACGAAATCAGCATCGCGAAAAATATTTTGAGGAGGTGGCACGTAATCTGGAAGGCGTACGCAGTGATATATTCGACTATCAGATGCTAAAGAACTCCACTCGCAACTGCGAGTACATTCTGCCAAAGGAGAAAGATGCCATTGAACTGGCCTATGAGATTCTTAAGTGTCTCATGCTGCTCTCTGCACAACAGATTGGTATGAGAGCCTGGGAGGTCAGTATTATAAAACATTAAGAATTCATCTGTATATTAAGGAATGGATTTCCCTTCAGCTGCTGTCACGGAACACTTCGCTGGGACCCATCGTGTACTTTATGAAGGAGGACAGCGACCAACGGGCTTCCGCTATCAAGATATTGTCGAACTTTTGCAAAGATCCTTGTGCATTTTATATGCTTAGCACGGCCGACTCCATTGTGGCTGCCTGTGAGCTGCTCATGGCTGTCAATATGGACAAGCCGCTGTCGGAGCGCGAGAGCCGGCATTGCGTGAACATCATATCTACTCTCTCGGCCGATGCCTGCAGCCGCTCCAAAATCCGACGTTGTGGAGCACTGCGCAAGCTGGTTGCTATGATACGCGAGTCGCGTTCGCAGAGCGAACGCTCATCTGTGCGTTGGATTTCAATTGCTCGATAATCTACATATAGGTATTTAAATATATTCCATTTATTTACCGCAGCTCTTTCATATTCTCAACAACTTCCAATACGACAATTTGAGCATGGAGCTTTTGCTGTATGAGGGTCTGGTGCCGATGCTGGTGCGTGAGCTGAACGACTATCTCACCAGCGATGAAGAGCATCACAGGCGACGTCGCGAAGAGCGCATCCAGGGGGGCAAAAAGCGCAAATTGACAGATCTCACAACGCCGGAAACTGTGAGCAAGGTATATGCAAATGTGCGGAGATGAATAATTCTATCATTTGCTAATCATTGGATCGAATTCTATAACAGTTTTCAAAAACCCAGGAGCCTCTCGGGTCGGACTATGACTCGCCCAGCAGCTCGCCGCGATCGTATCGCACCACCAGTCCGTGCAGCTCTCGCAGCATGTCGCCCGTATGCTCGAATCTTTTTACCAATGATGACGACGAGAACTATTCGCCCGCCTGCAGTGACGATGATGATGAGGAGGATGACGGCAAGGCGGTGGGTGCCAATGCGGATACACGTGAATCTCGTATTGCATCGAATCGTGCACAACCCGCGAATGTGATGGACATACTTCAGTTAATCGACGATGGCACCGAAACCATTGACGACACGTTGTCCGACAAAGAGGATCTGGAAGAGCTGAGCAGTGATGTGCCGCCAAAGCTGGCGAATTTGCGCAGCCAGACGAGCGATACAATAGACGTGATTGAGAATCTTATTTACCGCATTACGCTGATGATAAACAAGCGGCCTGAGCTCGGCAAGCCGGAAACGCTGGACACACTAATACGAGCGATCAATCTCTTTGGTGCCAACAACAACTTTGCCAATGCGTTGACCAACATATTGCTGTAAGATGTGTAATTAGAATATGTATTGCGTAATCTTATTCTCTATCCTCCTCCTTTTGCAGCGAGAGCCAATTTTTTGCCCAGATCATCAAACATGGCGTAGTCCATCAGCTCTATCAGCTCACCAAAGTGGATGAGGTATGTGCATAATTTTCATTATCCATTAGGAAATGCTTATTCAATGTGTTTTCTCCGCAGATGCGCAAGGATGGCTTTGCATTTCTGGAGACGCTGACCAACGTGGGCGAGTCCAACTATGGCAAAGAGGAGTTGGTGCGTCTATTGCGTAGCGACTCGGACTTGAATTCCCAGCAGCGTGCCGCAATTTCCGTGGCGTACATCATCAAGAGCCATCGACTGCTATACCAGTTCCTATATGACGGCAATGCTCTCAGTTTGCTCTTCGACTTGCTGCTGCGCAAGAAGAGCGATAACTTGTATGCGGACGAGGCGGCGGATGCTCTTACGGCCATGTCCCGCTTCACGCTGGGCATCCTGCTGCCCGAGGCCGAGCAGGCGGATAGCAACACAGACGTCTGTCTCAGTCAGCTGAATGCGGTGAATGCACCGCTTCATGAGCACTGCGATATGCGGTTCGTGGTGCCCAATGAGGATGCCGAAGGCAGGTCTGCGACCCTCAGCATTGGCTTCAACAAGCAGGTCCTCTGTGAAACCAGCGAGGTGTTCAACAAAATGCTCAACAGCGATTTCCGCGAGGGCCACGACGGAGAGATTCAGCTGCGCGATTACACGGCGAACGGCTTGCGCTATTTCCTCCACTTGATTCGCTGCCAGGCGAGGCATCCGATCATGCCCGACTATGGTGCACTTTTGCAGGCCTTCGAGATGTCGCGCGTGTACATTATACCCGAGCTGGAGGCGCTGCTCCATGAGCGTTTGATACATCTGCTCGATTCGCATAATTGCCTGCGGCTGCTCGAGTGGGCTCTGAAGAACTATCATGCCGAGCTGACCGAGACGGCGATCAGCTATTATCTATGCGCCGCGTTGCCCACCCAGGACAAGCTGCAGCTGTTCCGCGCTGCCGAGGATTCGGTTTATGCCAGCGAATGGTTCCAGCTGCTCAACGATGCCGTCTACGAGCGATGCCGCAGCACTGGCTATTAGCTACTTATGTTTTTATGCCCGACCTGCCAACTATGATTGTGATTGAATGAGTGCATGACTGAATATGTGTGTTTGTGTGTATCTATGTATGTATGTATGAATGCAAGATTGTGTGAGTGTTTGTGCCAAATGAAAACTGTATTTAAAGACCCAGCCAAGTGTATAACAACGCGCTGCAAATAATATATAATAAAAAACACCTACAAGTACCAGAAGTCTACGAGTCAAGTCCTCTGCGTGGACTCAAAGCTGGGCATGGCACAGAACCTGAGCACCAGCCAATCTGTCAGTGGAGTGGGCGTCAGCTTGAAGAGCCAGCGATAGATCTTGTAGCGCCATGGCTCATGGATGTACAGCGCCTTGGGCTGGACATTGGTTAGCGCATCCCGGAACTTGTCCAGCAGCGCCTGATCCTGCAGCTGATCGGGCTTCTTGAAGCCACTCAGCATGCTGAGGTATTCGTGAAAGGCTTTGAAATATTTGCCGTAGTGTGCCAGCTGCTCCGCATCGAACGCCTCCAGCTGCTGCTGCGCCTGCTGCTGCTGCCGGGCGGCTATGTTGCTATCCAGCACAAACGAGCCGGGCACAAAGTTGATCACCTCCATGCCATACGGCTGCAGCTCAATGCGCAGCGCGTCGTTCCAGATGCGCAGCCCGGCCTTCGAGGCGGCATAGGGCGCCAGTGCGGGCAGGGCCTGGATGCCACAGTGGCTGGTCACATTGATTATACGCGAACGCTGCTGCCGCAGAAGCGGAAGTAGTTGCCTGGTCAGTCGCATGGTGCCCAGCAGATTGCAATTGATCTGGTGTTCGATTTGTGCCGGCAGCTGCCACTCGAATTCCCCGAAGCACATCACGCCCGCATTGTTGACCAACGCCAGCAGCTGGGTATCAGTGCTAGCCAGCAGCTGTGTCAGTCTGCCGTGCAGCTGGACTATGGACTCCGGTTGCAGCAGATCCAGCTGCCAAGTGTGCATGCGTCTCTCATCTCCGATGGCCAGCTGCTGCAGCAGCTTTGCGCCCGGCGACTGCAGATTGTGGCAGCACGAGATGACCGTCATCTGGAGCGACTTATAGCAGTAGACCGCCAGGCTGTGCCTGCATAGAGTATATCCATTATATATGCCGGGAATTGTATACATGTGTGTGTATTTCTTACCCCAGGCCCGAGTCGCAGCCCGTGACCAGCACCACTTGCCGCTGGCCGACGCTCAGCTGGCGGCGACCCAATCCCAGGCAGCGCTTGAGGGCGTGCAGCAGTTGATTGCGACTGGCCATATCGGCGGATCCAGATTAACTGAGAGGGCCAGACGTTTCCGAAAATAAAATTCGATAAGAAGTAAACATGCAAAGCGAACCCCAAAATTTAATTCATCTCATACATATATGCAGCGGGTGTGCCTGTGTGTGTGTGTGTGTGTGTAAGAGAGTGGGCTTTGTTTCTGCTCTCTCTGTAGGAATACGCTGGCGCACACCTTTTGTGTCTTACCTGCGCTTTGAAGAAATTAAAAAGTAACCCAACAACAACAGCGATCGGTTGCTTATATGTTCATACATATATGTTGATTTGCGCGATAAGCTAATTGCCTTATAAGGTTCTACCTATATATTCCCACCTCCATTGTCTGCTACTCTCGGTAAGACTCATTTGAAGCTATTGTATCTGTCTGGCTTATAAAGTGAATCGACTGATTGGCAAATATTCTATAGAACAGCTAACCGCCTTGGCTCATATAATGCTGTCTTTCAGATACTTTTAGAAGATCCATCCCAGAAACCCGGACTGCTCCTCACTGCGATTTGCTGGCAAGAGTCAGCCCACTAAATGCTACTCTGCTCCAGCCTAATCCACTGCTTACTCCAGCTCCTTGCAAGTTGTATTATCATTAAGGTGCAACCTCACCTCAGCCTCAGTTCTCTGGTCCACTCTAATCGACTGTACTTCGTATTGGCTGTTTTACAAGCGCTTGAGTTGCTTAGGTCTAGCCTAAAGGTCAGTCTACTTCTCTTCACGCTCTTTCTCATATATATGCATCTCTTGCCTCTCTTCTGCTGCTCAGGTTAAGGTCCAGCCTTGTAAATGATCTTGAGAGCGAGCTGTTAAGGGCCAGCCTAAGGGTGAGCTCCCCTCCACTTGCTGCCTCACATTCCTCTCGGAGTTGTGGTCCACCCTAATTTACCTGACGTATCAGATTACCCGCCGAGCCAGCGTTTTGAGCATTTTGTGTGTTTCGGGCTGTTCCCCTCCATCTTCTCGGCGCTCAGGTAGAGCCTTGATCTGCAGCTCAAGTACACCACACCGACCCAAGATATACACTGCAAATTTGCTTTTAAGGTCGGTTCTCTATTATATTTATTTCGCTTATACAATTTTGGTTGGTTTTGCTCCATTTGGAAAGTGCATTCAATTCGTTCAAAATTTCTCTTCACAATTTGTGTTCAAGGGGTCGATATTTTGTTGTTTGATTTGAGTGCAAATCACGCATGTATGCATGTGTGTGTCAGTGTGTGTGTTTGTTTATAATTTATTTATTGCGTAGTACACATAATTACATATTAAATAATTGCTTTGCGTTTTGTTTTATTTTGCTTTTGTCATTTCTTATAAATTGTATTTGAAAATAGAGCGCATTTTGCGATTAGTAAAAATATATATTTGGGTCTTTCCATCTGACATTTTCATCAGATTTTCCTCAACTTAAATTGGTAAATTGTATAGTTAATCAAATTCTCTTTCTTCTCTCGTTTTACATATTCATATACATATATATATTCCCTATTTACTGTTATATTCCTTTGTGTCTGTTTTTTTTTTATCAAGGCAACGTTTTTAGTTTTGTATTTCCTTTTGATTTTTTTATTAATTAATTAATTTTTTTAATGTACAATTTTAAAACCAGCTTAGTTCGCTCTGTTCAATGTTTTCTTTTCGAATGATTTAATTTTAGTTTTTAGTTTAGTTTTAAGTTCTCTTTTGTTTATTTCGTTAATAATAAATATCACAACGCATCCTTCATATACAACAAACATCATTTGACATCCATACTTAAATCATCGTTTTTACATTCTTCTCAAATGTTTTAGGCATTATCGTTTATCAATTTATATAAATATATGTATATATATATATAGTTGTGTGTAAATATATAAATCTGTATATTTTCTGAAAACACACGCAAATAAAAATGGTTGAAAAATTGCACAAGATACAAGTAAATATAATGCATATATATATACATAAATATTTATGTATATATTTACACACATATCGGTATTATGTATAGTATATAGATATAGTTATCGATAATTGATTGCGGGTCATAAATTAAACGTAATAAAGATAATAATACAAAAGCTGTTACACATTTAACGGGAAAAAGAAAACAATGTCAAATATTACACAACAGAATATGGGCTGAGTCAACGGGGGCGTGGCCGGCGGACTTTTCCACTCCTGCCGTACAACAATAGAACGTTACAAACGTCAAAAAACAGGAGAGTGTTGTGTGAAAATCTTAAAAGAGTAGCTTGTCGCCGTTGCCACATACGGCATGCGGCAGATGGCATGCTGTGACATGCCGTATGTGGCATGCGGCACGAGGCATGCTGCATATACAGATTAAACTAAATATAATTGCTTGACTGTCGTTATGTTAAAATCTAAAACTGCTAAAACTCTGCCCACACGTCCAAACTCATCGTCTTTGCCACATGCTGCATGTAGCACGCTGCATGTTGCATGTCGCATGTTGCATGCCGTTAAACTAAAAACACATTGTTTGACTGTTCGCCAGCGACGCGCGCCACCGCCACGCACCCTACACTAGTTATAAGCTAACCAGCTTGGACGGCTCACTTGTGGGCGTCGGCAGCTCCATGGGATGCTTGTTCTGGGAGGAGCAGGTGGGCACGAGCGGCCCCGACACGGGCGTCAGTCCGGTGCCGCCCTCCATCAGCGAATCAAAGTTGAACGTGCCCGTCGAGGGTGTCTGGATGGGCACACCCTGTATCTGTGTCGGCGCCGCCTTGCCATCGATGGACGCGTTCGCGGCTGTAAGGGTAACGCTGGCGTTGGCGTTGGCGTTGGCCGCGGCAGCGGCGGCGGCGGCGGCGGCGGCGATCGGTCCGAAGGTCCGCTGCATGCTAACATTGAGCGTGTTGGGACGCGGCTTGGGCAGCTTATTCAACGCATGGGCATTCAGTGTGGGATTGCTAATCGCGGCGCTGCCGAAGTGGCCGAAGCTCGACGGGGCCGTGTTGGAGATGGGCGTGTTGAGGGAACAGCTGCCCGTCGACGCCGTCGCCGGACCTGTCGGCGTCTGCAGCGATGTGTTGAACGTGGCAATGTTGGGCAGCGCAAAGCAGCGCTTGGCCGGCGTCGGGCCGTCCTGATCCAGGGACGAGCCCGAGTCCAAGCCAACGTCCTGCGGCTCGTTCTTGATGTGCGGCAACAGCAGATCGGTGCTGAGCACCGGCTTGAGATCCAGCGGTGAATTGCTGCGTCCGGTCGAATTGAG
>JABVZY010000267.1:8954989-8970629 GCA_020883555.1 Drosophila nannoptera
CCGCTTGCTCCTCCTCCTCACACTAAAAAATGGTTAAATTATTTAAAAACTCCGGCACACATTGGGTTTTAAAAGCTTACCGGATCCTCTTCCAGGCTGCCCCATTCCTCATTGTCCCAGCCATCACGAACTTCGACAAGTGCATTCGTAGCCAAAAGTTGACCATTATTGGAGCTGGCTGCAAGTGGACTACTCGGATCCTGTGATGTCTGTAAAAATGACTAAGAATAAAAAAGGTTTTTGAAGATATTTATTATAATTCTTACATCCATCTCTCCCCAATTCTCATTGTCCCAATCGTTGTTCCCGTAATCAGAGGCTGAAGCGGAGGTATCGTTACTTTCATGTTCCAAGGAGGTCATGGATGTAACGCTACTTGTTGTGGTTGACAAGCTGCTGCTCGATGGTTGCTCTGTTTAATAAAAATAATGCTTTTTTACCATATCTTTAGAGAATGCTTGCGGTAAAAGGTTACCCAATGAAGCTGGCTTCGATAGATTGCGACCTGTTAATGGCGGTCTGGGTCTGGATGAATCGCTTTGACTGCGATAGAATTTAGCTGTGACTGCCGTGACTGCCCAGCCCGCCCAGGTGGCTGCTGCATTGCCAATTGATGGTGTCGCAGTATGAACATCCGCTTCTATAATTTAAAAATTCAGTGTGCCATCTCAATTGTTTATCCATGCACTACTTACCCATTGTCTCGCGTAGACTGGGGTCCTCGGAGACCTTCTCCAGTTTACCCAAAAATCCGCGTATTGTTTTGAACGCCGGATCGCGCACTGTTTTCTCTGGATCAACAGTCAACGAACACAACGATGGTAAGACACGATTGGCCACTTCACTAAGCAGAAAATATTGCTGTGTGGCTGCCAGCGCCAGGACACCCGCCACACGCGCCGGAGGAAAGGGATCACGCATGGCACGTATAAAGGCCGAGACAAGAACACGCTGGCGCACCTGCGGATGCAGATGTGGCGCTATCTTGCCCAGACATACTGTTGTATTCGTGCGTATGCCGCCCTGATCATCGCGCGCCTGCAGACGCGCGAAATGACGCAGTACCTCCACGTTGAGATTGTTATAGTTTAGTTTGGGCGCCAAGTGGATAATGGATTTCACTGTCTGTTCACGAATGGTGGCATTTGTGTCCAGAAATCCATGTGCCACCTGTGGGAATATCTGCTCGTTTACCACAGGTGGCTGCAGATGTGCAATAAACAAATCGAGTTGCTGCAGCAAACGGGAACGAGTCACACGATCCGTCGAAGCGAATAGTTTTACTACACAGGGCACAATTCTCTTTTGATACTCCTGCTCATCAAGTAACTTGCCCAGCTAAATAATGGAATGAAATGATTCGTTTGAGTCAAGTTAAATATTGTTTATCAATTATTATACCTTAAACATGGGAGCCAGTACAGCAGAGCCTGCATCGCCGTATTCGTAAGCTGTTATAAGCTGTGGAAGTATTTTATGTTTACAAACATTATCTGGAAAGTTGTCCAGATGCGTGGTCAAGCCGCTGAAGAAACGATTCTTTTCCGCTTTATCTTTGATTTGGATTTCTTCAAGAAATAACAGAGTATCAACCAAATCGTTCTTAAAGAAACCACCTGGCTTGCGACACCGCGTAATAATATCCGCCGGATTGGGTCGATTGGAAGGTGCTGCTCCTACCAGCTCGCAATAGAGCGATTGCAGTGACTTGGGTATGTGTTCGATGTCCTTGAGATTAGAGCGCTGTTTCAGCACTCCATTAAAAGCCTCCCAAACGAGACAGCCCAGTCCCCACATATCCACGGAACTATGGACAGTAAATTTGTATGATTAAATATTTAAGTGTGTATGTAAACATTTAATATTATACCACTTTGTGGCTGCTTTCAGTTTGGTCGGATCATTCTTCTCTGGTGCATCATATACCTCCAACGCGACGGGCACTTTTATAGGCGGCATGGGATTACCATCGGCAGCAGAGACATACTCTAGGCTGCCGAGCTTCCATTCCCCCGAGGCATTCACAAAGACCGACCAGCATGAGACATTGTTGTGTCGCAAATTGCCATCGTTATTAAGAAAGGAGAGCGCACGCTGTAAGCAAATGAAGGAATGGTAACAATATACGACTAATGAACTTTTTTGTTGTTTACCGTAATTTGAAAGATGCCCCAGGCTAAATAAAGGCCTTTCTGTAAATTGTCGGTGGCTAGTTTAGGGAAATATGTACCAAGCGGTTCCACTGCTTCGGTGGCTACATAGAGCATTTTATCCGTTTCCAGTGAGTCAAGGTATTGCAGTATACTCGGGTGACGCAACGTTTTGAGACGTTTCAATGCCGCTTTGGCCAACTCACATTTCGTTTCGGAGCCGCTGCGTATATCATAGACAAACACGGAAACCTCTTCTAAGGTACCTTTGCGTTTGGCCTTGTGAAGAGTCCATATGGAATAATTGTCAAAGCCAGGAACTGGTTCGCCAATGTCATATGGAAAATCTTTGGAGGAGTCGCGCGAAAAGAACGACCACATCATGTGTTTTGCTCGACGGCTCAATATTTTGTTACGTCCAACAACCACACAAAATGCGACAACACTCACACGCACTCACACACACGTGTACACACACAGCTGTTGCTGTCTATGTTGATGGTAACTATTGTTTAAGGCAGTAGAAGAGAGGCGCTGCCGAGAGAGATAGAGATGTTAACTTTAATGCGTGTACACCACCAACACTATTACCACCACCATCGTGTGCTACGTACTTTCCAAGCGTTCGCATTTATCGTATTCCTTTGTATTTATGCTAGATATATTGAAGTGTCGAATTTCAGCACATAAGATTTATCAACACATGAGCTTGATCGTCGATGAGTCGTTTTGGAAACACTCACTGGTATTCTACTTTATGTTGTTGAGTATCCTATGCACCGTAGCAGTAATTTTCCAACATACTCTTGTTTTCTGCAATCGTACTGTATTGTGTCTAACGGTAATATTATAGGCTAACGTGTTTACATATTACATTATTATCTACTGCGTTGTGTGTGATATATACTAAGTTTCTTAATTAATTCTAAACTTTTTCCCGAGTACGTCAGCTTTTACTTCTTCTTGCTATTGGTTACTTTAGTGATGAACCGCGAGCTGAAGGGGTTTACAATCGAATAGGCAAGCAGCTGATTTTGGATTTTGTTATCGCTTAGCTAATTAATTTTCAATTGTTGATTTCAACAAACTCATAAAGTAGTTGAGAAGAACAAAAACTAAAAGTACTATACCAGGACATCATATCTGTTATCTTTAAATATTTCCATTTAAATTTTAAATGTTGACCGTTTGCAATTCACAACAGCTGATGACATTCTCAATGCATAAGTGACAGTTGCTCAGAGTGGCAACACTGCCCTGTGTTATAACATTTGTCTCGCTGCCAACTTCACGCAGGTAAATTTTCGCTGTACGTTGAGACTACTATTGTGCTAATTTCTTATATAGGATCTTCAACAGCTCACAGGATGATGATGCAACGTACTGCGCTTTTGCTGCCAATGGCTATTGAAGCCACCATGGTTGCCCAACAGCAACGTGGTATGGCCACTTTGAAGCATATTTCCATGCGCCTCAAATCGGTAAAGAACATCCAAAAAATTACGCAATCAATGAAGATGGTGTCCGCGGCAAAATACTCCCGTGCCGAGCGTGACTTAAAGGCTGCACGTCCCTATGGCGTTGGTGCTCAGCAATTCTTTGAGAAAACTGAAATCCAGGCCGATGGTGCTGCTGAGCCCAAGAAGTTGCTCATTGCCGTGACATCAGACAGAGGTCTCTGCGGTGCTGTGCATACCGGTGTTGCGCGTCAAATCCGTAGTGAGTTGCAGAAGGATGATTCTAACACCATGGTGTTCTGCGTAGGCGACAAGTCACGTGCCATTCTGTCCCGTCTTTACGGTAAGAATATTCTTATGGTGGCCAACGAAGTGGGCCGTCTACCGCCCACCTTCCTTGATGCCTCCAAGATTGCGCATGAAGTCTTGTCAACTGGATACGATTACACCGAGGGCAAAATTGTGTACAATCAATTCAAGTCGGTAGTCTCATACAAGTGCACCTCTTTGCCCATCTACAGTGGCCCAACTGTGGAGAAATCGGAGAAGCTGGCCGTTTATGATTCGCTCGACAGCGATGTTGTAAAGAGCTATCTGGAGTTCTCTTTGGCTTCGCTAATCTTCTACACCATGAAGGAGGGAGCTTGCTCTGAGCAATCGTCCCGTATGACTGCCATGGACAACGCCTCGAAGAACGCCGGTGAGATGATTGAGAAACTGACTCTCACATTCAACCGCACCCGACAGGCTGTCATCACACGTGAGCTGATTGAAATCATCTCTGGTGCCGCTGCCTTGACATAAAAAGTGTCCTCGTAACACACTCCAATTTGAGCCGCAGCTTTAGCTTAAACGATTTCATCAAACCTAATTGCAAGAATACGATCCGAAGACGCCAGAGCTGCGTATTAAATGATATAAAACTTATAATACCTTGAGAGAGAATCAGAATAAAATGCGTGGAACGAATGTACCGAATTTTTTGTCAACCGTTCTCAATTTTTTTTCTACTGCTTGATAAATGTATTTTAGAAAAAATTTCAAAAACCACGATTGTAATCAACTCTTTACTTAATAACTATGGAATCGTGCCCGACACGTTAAGACTTAACTAGAACCGCTTACTTTTGCTTTTCTACAAAATTGTTGTGGTGCTAGCACATATTTTGGAGGACATTCAATATGTATGCGCCAATATCTTCATCTTGGTTAGTCCAAGTGATCAGTATAATCTTTTGTTTGGGATCCTTTTCATCCTCCTCTACGTTGATTTCAACAGTCTCTATGGCTATGGTGCCATTATCTTGCATTGTTACCGTCCAGCCAGTAAGCTTTTCATCTAGAAGCGCCTTTAATCTTTCACTGGTGCACAACTTTGATCCTGGGTCTTCCATTTTCACCTTAGATGTAAAACGCATGACATGCCGATTGATTCCAATCTCTTTAAGCGCATCTGTCAGGTTTTGTAGCATGATGCGGTTATCTTTCATCACTAGGACACCATGTATGAGACGACGTCGTTTAGGATCCGGTGGTTGGGTATTGTAGCTACGGGCCTCTGCTTTCAGCAATGAAATTGATGCGTCGACTGGAATTTTGACGGGTGTGGAGATGACACATGTTTCTCCATTAGCTGGCATATATGTTTCCAAATTGAACTCGTCTCTTATTTTGGCACGCAGGAACTTCATCTTCTCCGCTTCCCCATGCACAAGCATTACGTGTTTGGGTTCACAGTTCTGTATCAACTGCATAATACCTGAAATCAGTGTAAATTTAGATTTGAAGGAACCCGAACATAACTGTAATAATAACTATACGAACCTTTCGCATCTGCATGCGCCGAAAAACTCATGTACTCTACGGCCATTTTCACCTCAACGACCTGACGATTCTCGAATTCAACTTTTTTGGCTCCACCTAGAATCTTGTTGCCTACTGTACCCTGTACACAGTAACCGGGCATTATAACCATATTATTCTCATTTGGTGCCCATTTCTTGAAGATCTGCAGGGACAAACCGGCATGTAACATACCAGGTGTTGCAAAAACTACCATCGCGCCCGGATTGTCAATGTAGGCCTTGTCAAAGGGCTTTATGTGCTTGAAATCAAACATATTTCGGTGCACAAAGGTTTTGCGGATCTTTTGATTTGTCCACGTAATGAACATTTTGTAGTATGTATTCGCTTTCTCGGTGAGTCCCAGAGCAAAATAGATGGGATATTTAAGATTCATACGCTCCCAATATGTTTCCAACAAAATGCACAACTCTTGGGCTCGCCCCAGGGCAAATACAGGTATTAGAACTTTTCCACCCTTGGAGACGCACTCATGAACTTTCTTAAGGAAATCACGTTCTCTGCAACGCTTCGAGTCTCGTATTGTTGTAGCGTATGTGCTCTCCGTTATAAGCAAATCTGGACGGCATTTATCAATCCAGGCAGCGCCCAAATGACGATCCGGTGTCATATTATAATCTCCTGTGTAAACAACACTTTGAGAGCCAACTTTTATCCAAAACATTGCAGCTCCTAGAACGTGGCCTGCATAGTAAGCCTTTATCTCCAGATCGCTGTCTACCATCATGCTCTGATGCAATGTTACGGGTATCACCTTTTTCATACAATCCTTAATCATTTGTGTAGTAAAAAAATTTGATTCGCCCTTTCGCTCCACAGCCACTTTTCGCATGTCTTCAAGTAGAATGGGTGCTATAGCTTTGGTAGGGTGGGTCATGTATATTGGACCAGTGTAACCCACTATCTCCGACATGTACGGCAGAGCGCCGCAGTGATCTAAGTCAAGAGACGTACACAATGAAAATAATGTATATATATATATATATATCAAATCGAAAAACCCATTAAGATCAATTGCTACATACCCAGATGGAAATGTGATATGATCACGCAATCAATGTGACTTGTTATGGGTCCTTCGGGCACGATATATGAGAAATCCGGAAAGCGCCTTTCATCATTATAGCCCATATGCATACCACAATCGAGCATTATATTTTTTCCACCCATCGTCAATAACAGACAGCTACGGCCCACATCCTGCCCGGCGCCTAATGGTGTTATTTTAATATCCGGCATTTTGGATGCGTGAGTTTCAAAACTTTTATGAGAGCACAAATACACCAACCATCTGTTTTCGAGTAATGATAAGACAGGGTTTCCACTGTTGCTACAGATTCTGCGAATTGTGGAGCATTTGTTTAGTGAGGAGCAACTCTCTTAATTGCTACAGGAATATATACAAAATCTGTTGCATATAAATTAATGTGGACATTGCAAAAAATAATATATAACATATATTAATATTTTTGTATATTAATATAATTGTAATTATGAATTCATTATTTAAATTAGCAAAAGTTTCAAAGTTTCGCTCGCCGCTCACAACACTAACATTGCAGTATTGTTTATGTTAATAGTAAATCCGATGTTATGTTTTAACTAAGATAGTCCAACAAGGAGGTTGCGGTTTACTTAAGCAGTGATTTCCTTAAAATGTCTGAAACGCTGGAGGATGCGGATCCTTCAACAGTATCGCTGCGCATCTGTCTGGAGGGCCACGCTAATGCGTTGGCGTTAAACAAGGAACATAATCAGATCGCTGTGGCCGGGCGTAGTTGTAAGTACAAATTCTTTTCTGATGATGTGAAAATGATTTCAAAGTTTTGTTCCAGTGCTTAAGGTTTATTCGATTGATAAAGATGGCTTCACAGAGGTGTGTAATATGCGTGGCGGCAAAAACCAAAATCTTAGCTATTCTTCGAATGATGTTGCTTGGAGCACATTAGACAGCAATATCCTTGCCACAGCTGCCACTAATGGAGTTGTTTCCGTTTGGGATCTTTCCAAATTTGGGAGACAAAAGCAGCTGCTGGTCTACAATGAGCACGAACGCACCGCTCACACTGTCACCTTTCATAGCACAGAGCCCAACATTCTCATATCCGGCTCCCAAGATGGTACCATCAAGTGCTTCGATATCCGGTCCGATACGTCTGTGAACACATATTTCAGCAATTCAGAATCTGTGCGTGATCTCAAGTTCTCGCCACACTCGCCAAACACCTTTTCTGCCGTTTCGGAGAATGGCACCGTTCAGCTTTGGGACATGCGTAAGTGGGACAAGTGCATGGTGCAGTTCACAGCTCATAGTGGTCCCATCTACACCTGCGATTGGCATCCCACACGGAATTGGCTGGCCACCGGTAGTCGTGACAAACAGATTAAAGTCTGGAATATGGATGGGCGAGCCAGTT
Source organism: Drosophila nannoptera (assembly GCA_020883555.1). NCBI lineage: Eukaryota > Metazoa > Arthropoda > Insecta > Diptera > Drosophilidae > Drosophila > Drosophila nannoptera. Next base: position 8,962,877 of record JABVZY010000267.1, read on the forward strand.
TGGAGTACACTATACACACAATTGCTGTGGTGGGACGAGTCAAATGGCGACCAGAACGAACGTAAATTTTCTTAACCAAAAAATCGTAATTTAATGCTAAATTTGATAAATTTCATTAACAGTTATCACATAGCAAGCTGCGCCCTGGTGGTTGATTATAGCGTACATGTATGGGACATACGCCGTCCATATATACCGTTTGCTTCATTCAATGAGCATACGAATGTGACGACGGGTATTGAGTGGCAGGGAAGTGATTCGCATTGTTTGTTATCGACCAGTAAGGACTCCAGCATTTATAAACACGCATTCAAAGATGCGACACGTCCGGCACTGAAAGCCAATGCCCAAGGCGCCAGCTTGGGCAGGCATGGGGATATATCGTTTGCTAATAAAATAAAGGAATATGATGTAAAATCGAGTGGTATATCGAACACCAAAAGCTCAAATTTTATGTAAGACAGCAGATAGCATAGACCAATTATCTTATTTTTAATACTCAACTATTATGATCTTTAGAAGTCGCCGTAAATCGCAACAACCTGGCAATATGCAATTTCATTTGGATCATTCGAAGATGTACATGTTTGTGCTTAAAAATATGGTATTTCCCAACGTTTGGGAACTTTTGGCATTTACTCAAACATGTATTTTTGCAGAATCTATCTTCTGGCACTGAATTCCCTGCTCACGATACCACCACGGAGCTGCGTGTGCACGAGGTGTTCATTGGCTGCGCGCGGGAACTGCTTTTGAGTGGTAAAAATCTAGCTGAGCTGTGCGAACATAATGCAGATGTCTCCAGAAAATATGGCAAATATAATGTAAGAGAAAAAACCTACTAAATAATTTCCCGATGACATACGATGTATTCTTCTAGGCCACCACATTGTGGAACTTCATAAAGCTCTTCTATGGAACCACACACTTTGAACAGCCTTTTGAGCATAGATCTTCGTTTTCAAATCAAAAGAATCCAATTAGTACGCGTCGTGCACCACAAACGACAGGCGATTGGGCGCCGCATGAACAGGGCCAAGAGTTGAATGGTAACGGTCAAGAAGCTCAGCATGAAGCAGTCAATTCCATCGAGGATGGCGATGAGCTGGGCGGAGCTGGCAAACAAAATCCGCTGCCAACTAGTTCAGTGATACTCTCTGAGACGCAAATCATTAGCGAGATCACGTTTGATAACTTTGAGCTATTACGTAATGGGTTCATATATGTGGGGCCAGCTGATGTTACAAAACCGTTGGCATTGCCTGACACGGCGCTGCATCATGATGTGCAAGCAGCACGGCCGCAATTGGACCTCAAAGCTTCAGAGCATGAAAAATCTCCTGTGAGTTAAGATTTGCATTGTATATATAACATATCCTATATTTTGCATATTTACTAGCCTCCGCAGGTGCCCAGCATACTAAAGGTCAGTCACGTCCCGCCCATACCTATGTGGGAGCCGCATCAATTTGTGGCAGATGCACTAATGTTGCAGAACGATGTGGGCGACGTACAGACTGCCTTAACCATACTAATCGTTATGGGTGAAGCACGTCAGCTGCTGCCCATTGATGATTCCGTAGTGGTAAGTCGTGAAAAAAATCTTATGGAGCTATGGTAAAAAATTGTTAACCAATCTGCAGGAGCACTGGTTTCACACTTATGTGGATCAGTTGCACCGCTATGAGCTGTGGAACGAGGCCTGCGAGGTGATCAATCGAGCTTGGGTGCGTTCTGTGCGTCAGTTAAACCAACAGTCCACAGTTATGCATACGAACTGTGGCGAATGTGGACGACATCTGGGCGGAAGTGTGGGCTGGTACTGTGAGAAATGCAAATCCATGCAATCGGCTAAATGTTGTGTTTGTAATCTCATCGTTCGAGGCGTCTATGCATGGTGTCAAGGCTGCTCGCATGGCGGTCATATCGAGCACTTGCAACAATACTTTGCGAAATACTCCAAATGTCCCAAGTGTGGACACTTGTGCGCGTTTTCCTGACATCTAGAAGAGTCATACATTTAAGCAGTAAATGTCCGAATATTATGCCAAAATTAAGGATAACTGTAAATATGTAAAGCGGCAATCGTTGTATTTAGGAGCCCAGCCACTCGAAGAGTTGGTCACAGTTGATAAATGAATAAGTAAATATAGTTTAAATCGTTTATATGTACATTCATGTGTGTCTATTTGTAGAAAATTAATGCTACTTGATGAACGTGCTCTTGAAGGGCATGATAACAACAACCTTTTGTATTGAAATAGTAAGGGCGCCGCTCACATTCAGTAGCAGAAAGGAGAGAAAAAATTGTAAAACTGTAAGTTCTGCAAGAATTAAAAATATAAAGAGCACAACCAATAGCGGTTGCCTTAGCCATATACTAACTAATTGTATGCCAATATGGTGTATACCACAAAGACACCACCGGCTGCCAGCGCTGTCCAAAAATCCACGTGCAAAGAGCAATGAAATTTTTGCAATTGTTTTTTTTTTAGATAAATGCGAGAAATGGTTAAGAAATCGACTCCATTTGCTATTTAGTTTACATTGCATCTCGCGCAGTTCTTTGCTATAGATTGATGAATCATCTATAGCTTGGATTTTGGAGCAGCGTTGGCGGCTAATTGTCAAGATTCAAAATCAAGGCTCACAGTTTGGCAAGCATCGCCGCCAGCGCCCATGAGTGCCGAGGTGTTATTACGTTTCACCGCCGACGGATCTTCATCGTAGCGTATGGTCATAGAATTTGAGTTACCAGGTATGAGCACGTAGCCCAGAGTTTCATAGAACTTGATCAGTTTGTCCTTGCAGTCAAGTGACATTTTATAACAGCCAAGGTGTTCGGCTAGCAACGAAACAGTGACCACAATGCTGTCGATAAAAAACGGTGATGTAAAAGGCATAAATAGTTTTTATACTATCAAAACTTACAGTTTGCCCAGTTGCTTGCCCCGATAGGTGTCATTGACAACCACATCCTCCAGGCGACCGCGCTATAAATACATTATACAGTTTATGAGGTGGATTGTACGGATGAAAATCAATCTAATCCCTACCACTGCACAATTGTGAATAAATTTGCGTTCAATGATGAGTGATGCTGCGCCAATAATCTCGCCTTTGCGCAAGTCCTCAATGACCGTTACATAGTAATCACCGCTGGCTTTCATCTGCGAGAAGCGTGCTACAAACGATTATTTTTATAAGCGTCGGCTTGATTAAATATGTATCAAATTAGAAAGCATACTCAGAAATTGTGTGCGTGTTATATTGCCAACATGGGTGAGCTGTGATAGCAGCTGCAGAAAGCCCCGATCATAATCTGTATCCTTGAGTGGACGCACCTTAAGCCAAGACTCGCCTGGATTGGCAGCCGAGATGAATGGCTGAAATTTGGCAGGGCTGCGGTGAAAGTCGAGTTTCAGCAGTAAGCCTGGATCGTACAGATAAGTTTCTTGCTGTAATCAGAGAACAAATATTATATGATATTATCTACGTATTTTGCAAATTGTCATTAAATCTACCGTAAATTGCACCATTTTTTGCCGCTCAGAAAAAAAGGCCAACGTCAGCACTTGATAAACTCACTAGCCACAATGTGGCGTCGTCAGAGAACACTGGAGAGCTGGGCGGGCGAAGTAAATAGCAGGAATGGTAGCTGCCAACTGGTTTCATGCAGCATTGTCGCTTTCATTGGACAACTAGACTGGTTTTTGACAACATGTTTTCAAAACGTCCACGCAAACCGGTAAAATGCGTAGATTTATGCAGTATTATAGAGTTATATGTACATACATATTTATAATTTTAAAAATTATATGTTCACATTCATACGTATTTCAAATATGTATTTAACTAAAATCAGTAAGTTAATGACCGAGTGATATTCAATTTACATAAATATAACATCACGTTCTTATTTAAAAGGAACTGTACAGCATAAATGTGTATATATGGATATGTGTGCTGTACCATCGTATGGATATATTAGACCGCTAGGGTATTAAGTTTGAGGCTATACAATCTATTTTGTTATTGGTTTAGGTGTGCTGTTATTTCTTTGATTTTGCTTTGAAACAGGATTACATTAGCAAAACATTTCAAGGTCGCAGCAAGTTGTGTGTGAACGGTCGGACACATGGTCACGTTTACACGGATTGCATATTTTTTGGGTTGCCCAGTTGGCAGTTTCTTATGGATGCCACATATACTCACCATATTTGTTGTTTTCTATTTTTTTTTTTATCAATTATTTACGTATGTTGAATAGATAAAAATAATACTACAGCAGTTGCCACGCTGCGCTGATGCGGAAGCTTTTTCCGCTTTTTTATCAACAACAATCAGGAACAAACGTTTCGATGAGACTGAAACGGTATTCGAGTAAAGCATGGCAAAACGAACGAAAATCACGAATACTGCCGCTCGTGCACCTCTAATTAGGGGTCGTGGAATGGCAACAATTGTAATCGTTCGCCTTTCAAGATGTGGAAGAGAGTTGTAAATTGCAATACCTGTTGTTTTGACCGGCCGATAGCAAAAGCTAAAGACCCTAAATACTCTGCAATTGTAAACATTTAAACAGCTGATTTAAGAGAGCGAAGGAAGAATGAGACCGAATGATTAACAGCGAGAGAGTAGGTTAAAACAACGTTCATTTATTTTATGTGCCAATCTGTTATTACTCGAGTATTATTAGGAAACTCTTTTTTACGTAGCTACAATATACTTCGGCGTTTTGTACATTTCGTATGCAAATTCCTCTTGATGACTTGGATCATATTCCAAACCAACGTACTCGATTTCCAAGCCAAAGGGCCCATCCATTCCCTTTTTGGCTGCCACAGAGAAACCGAAATGCGTTACACAATCCAACTGTATTGCATTTTGGCGATCCTGTACTCGTCCTTTCGAGGACAAAAAGAATTTAGAGAATGGTATTTTGGCTATTTGCCAGTGGGGACCACCACGGGTATAAAGTACATAATGATATATATCGTTCCACATTAAGTCAAAGTAGCCTTCAGTATGTAAATTTATCAAGTAGCTCCGCCCGTCACCTCTAACTTTCATTATCAGCATATTATATTGTGTCCAGTCGTAGGTGGTCTCTCGTTTAAAGGATTTCTATTTGGGATTAAAATATATTTTTAAAACCAACTCGGATGTGTGCAATATTTTTTGTTTACTAACCCTCACACGTTTTGTTCGTATATTTGCATATCCTGTGCGCTTTATGATACCATCTTTAGTATGTTGTGAGTTCACCTCACCATGAAACAATCCTGCTCCTGAAGCGCTCAACTCAAGTGTGGCATAGCTTTTTCCTTCGCCATGATCCGCATCTGTTGTAACTGTCCATTTATCGAGAACACCAGGTGATTTGAAATCAAACACAATGTCCGTTTCACCGGGTCGGAACACTAGTAAGGGATCACTTTCTAGTTTTTCTTTAACTTCTTGCCGCCACAGCTTAATTTCCTCTTTCAAGTCCCGTAGTCCGTCCAGTATTAGCTGTTTCTTGCTGGGTTCGGGAAGTTTGGTTTTGTATCCGGATTTCTTCTCTTTTTCCCAAAAAGTCCTCTGCACAGCACTTGTGGAGATCTGGGCTGCTGGTAAGTAGCAACTTAACCGTGGAGTTTGTCTAACTAGGCAGTGCATTTTAACACATTATTTGAGCCACTTATTTAAAAAATTAATCCGAAAGCATTAATGTAGCAAAGATTCGCTTGATTACGGTATCACTCTAGCGGCAATGCTAGTATAATGAGAGCAAAAATTTCATTTGAATGGTGTTGTCAGCTGGTGCTATCAGCTGTTCACGCGGGCATTCAGCTGAAAAGGTAATACAACTTGCAAAAATCAACGTGAATAGCACTCTTCATGTTTTTGTTTTTAACTTGTACTGAGTACAAAGTTCTATACAAGCGTTGTTTATTATGAAGTTGAACGAAGTGGAGAAATGCACACCAAATAATGATTGGAATATTCTTTACTGGGTTCTCGGTAGTATGTTAATGCCGGTGGCTTTGCCACTGGCTATTATCAATTTATGGCAACGATTTCGCGCCCGGAAATATCAAAACCAATTACCCGGCAAGGTAAAAATGAATATTCATACATATGTATATAATTTACACTAAATATTACTTATTAATAATATTCAAAGGTTGTGCTCATAACTGGCGCTAGCTCTGGTCTAGGCGAGTCGTTGGCACACGTCTTTTATAGAGCGGGATGTAAGGTTATCTTGGCAGCACGTCGCGTGCAGGAATTGGAGCGTGTTAAGAAAGACCTCATGGCTCTTGACGTTGTATGTTATGACACAGTCAATGAAGCTCTTTATTTAGTAATTTATATATTTCTTGCAGAACCCTGCATATCCACCAACTGTAATGCCGTTGGATCTAAATGAACTGAAGTCAATACCAGATTTTGTTACACGCGCTTTGGATGTATATAACCAAATCGATATCTTGATAAATAACGGTGGAATCAGTGTACGTGCCGATGTTGCATCTACTTCTGTGGATGTGGATCTCAAAGTAATGGTGGTCAACTACTTTGGAGCGGTGGCACTGACAAAAGGTTTTCTTACTATTTTTTATACTTCATAGTCATGAAGACTTATTTGAGTCTTTTTATTTCGATTTAGCACTCCTGCCATCCATGTTAAGACGCCAGAGCGGGCATATATGCTTTGTAAGTTCTGTACAAGGAAAGTTTGCCATACCTCAGCGAGCAGCCTATTCAGCCTCCAAACATGCTCTTCAGGCATTCGCTGATTCCCTGCGGGCTGAGATGGCCAATAAAGGAATTTATGTATCGTGTATCAGTCCAGGTTACGTTCGCACGCAACTGTCAGTGAATGCACTCACAGGAGCTGGAAGTAGCTATGGCAGTAAGTGTTAATGTTATACATCAATATTAGACGTTCTCTCATTCAATGTTAATTCACTGCTCCATTTAGAAATGGATGATACCACGGCCAAGGGAATGTCACCGGATAAGTTGGCCGAACGTATATTACAGGGCATAATGCGAAATGAACCCGATATCATTGTTAGCGATATCCAAGCAAGAATTGCCTACTATTTACGTCATTTGCTGCCGTCGGTTTACTTTTTGATAATGGCAAAACGCGCCATGAAATTGGAGAAGACGGAGAAAAAGGCTAATTAAGTAAATTTAATTTTTCGTTTCGTTTTTATTGTTATTTAAATTTTGCTTGAAATGAGAAAATTATAAAAAGATTGCAATGCGTGCGCAGTGTTAAAAAATTAGTTATAATTCGCATATAATCCGTTAATAATAATATTAATAAATTAAATAATTACTGTATTCATAACATTATTGTTTAGTAAAACTTAAGTGTCACATTTGCTCTCTATTTCGGTCAGTTTGCAACTTATATTATTTACGAATTATTGTACTTAAATTATGCTTGTTTCGATTTACGCGTTTGTTCGTTAATTGACGACAGAAATACTTTTCGTACTTGATATAGATCTTTGACAACATTTAAAACTTTGTTATTTAACTACTGGAGACGGTTTTCTACGGGGGTTCTGGAATGTATGTACTATTAAAAATTCGTTTAGCTAAATTATATAAAAAATAGTTGTTATTAAACCGTGAAGTGAGTGCTGAACCTTTATCAATTCAATTTAAAGAATTCACAAAACAAAATTAAGTACAATTGAGGTACACACACAGATTTAAAAATCGTTGCAGTTTACGACTAAATTATTAC
>JABVZY010000267.1:8973031-8986460 GCA_020883555.1 Drosophila nannoptera
TTGTATAACTAACTTTAGGACTTATCACTTTCACTTGGTTACTTGGAAACGATGAAAACGAACTGTGCTGGTCTTAGCTAACCAGGTTCTCAATGTCGGAGACAACCACCTCCAGATCCGATGGCAACTCGTTGTCCAGCGCTGTGGGTGCTGTCGTTGTTGATGCACCGATTATTGGTGCAATTACAGGTGCGGCTGATGCTGACGCATTGGTGCGCGCTCGGAAGTTATGGAGGCTGCGGCGCATCGGTTGCGTCACTTGCCGTTGACTGGCCACGGCGCTAGTGGAAGCGGACTGTTGCAGGGGTAGTGCTAACGCCAGCGGAGGTGCAAGACCACTTGACGCCGTTGTCGTTGTGCTGCTCGAGGACTGACGCGAGAAGCTGGGCACAGCTGTTACATTCGTCGTCGAGGCGGAAGTATTGCCCTGACCATTGAGGCTGGCGCGTGGAATGTTGCTAAAGCTGTTGCGTGTGGTGCGAGTGGGCGGCACGGGAGCCGTCTGGTTCGCGGCATTGGACGTGCTGCTGTTTCGGCGCAGATTCGCATTGGAAGAGGACCGACGCTGTGGAGCTGCTGCAGCTGGAACAGCTAAGGGCGCTGTGGGCGGATCCTTGCCATTTTTGGCCGCACTCGCTTTCAGATTGAGACTGCTACGTTTCTTGGACTTGGCCATGTTCTGGCTGAGATTGATTAGATTCTGGGTGCTGCCAAAATTTCGCGTCAGATTTATAGAACCGCCAGCGGACTGTGGCTCGGGCCTGCTCGATTTGCTGCTGCTTCGACGCGGCGCCACCGCAAATGGATTGTGTGTGGACAACGAATTGGAGCGGCGGTAGGAGCTCCGTTGAGTTGGAGCAATACCCGTAGACTCTAAGCTGGCACGATTGGAGGAGCTGGACACTATTTTACCTGTGCCGCTACTGCTACTGCCAGACTTGCTGGTGGCAGCTGCTTCAGCGGCCATGTTTGCTCCGGGCAGCTCCACATTTTCATAGCATGGCTCTATGTTACGGACAGGTGGCTTAAGCGTCTCATAGTTAGGCTCACTCAACGTCAGTAGCTGATTATCGTCCTCCGCTTCGTTGCATAAGAGCAAAGCTGTCCGCTTAGCTCGCTCTGTGTATGGGCCCTTGGATGTTGTTGCTGCTTGGCCGCTTGACCGTGCGTTGGCCTTTTGTGTACGTTTTGGACGAGCGCCAGCGCTTACGCCCACCACGTGTGTCTTAACCTTGGGCTTCTTGGATAAACGCAGTGAGAACTTGAACGGCGGCTTGTAGACCACCTGTAGTTTGACTTTCTCATTGGAGAGATTTCCCATGGACTTGGTCTTCTGTGGCGTTTTCTGCACCAGCCGCTCGGGCGTTGACTGTGACTTGCTCATCACCTTACGCACTCGCGAACTGTGCTCCATGTGCGACAGTGGCTGTGCCACAATTGGTGATTCAAGCAGCCACTTTTGCACCTTACCAAAAGTGTTTGTGTGGTTGTTGCTGGTGGATAGATTTGAGGCATCATCGCCACCGGCCGCGTTGCGGTGCGAGTAGTCGATGATTTCTTTCATGTGCTTGCCCTGCTTTTTCATCTTCTTGGATGGCTCCTCCTCCGTGGCACTTGATTTCACCTTCTTTTTGACTAAGCCGTGAGTTCGATTTATTTTCTTTGGTTCCACATTGCCGCTGCTGCCTTTAGCAACAGCACTGGTACGAATACCGGCTGCTGTTGTGGCTCCCGCTGCAAGGCCAATTCCTGATTTCTTGCTACGCTCGCCACGTACTTTCTTCTTGAACGGAACCTTGGTCCGTACAGCCGTATGGACTATGACCCCGTTGTTATTCTCGGGAAGACGCACCGTTTCTGTTGTGGCGCTGTGTATGATGGTCACTGATTTAAGCTTCAGATTCGAGCGTTTCGCCAGCAGCTTTGTGCTGAGAATCTGTGTGGTAAGAGAAATGATAGTTAGCATTATGGAAATACTGATTGGATGTTTGGGTTTAGCTATGATATCATGAATGGAAAGTGTAAATGTGCTCTATCGTAGCTCCGTATTACTCCAACTCAACAATGACCAATGAGCTGAGCTCTACAGGTTTCTGTTTCAGGTTCTTTTCTGGGCTCACCATCGCCCATGGCCTGCGTTTTGGCCTCATACTGATCCCTCAGCATAGATGTAACCACCCGCATTAACTTGTCAAACAAAAATACATTAAAATATTTAAAAACAAAATTCTTCGGAGTGCCGAAAACTAAATACGAATCAATCCCCTTTCTTACCAGCAGCAAGAAGACACCAATGGCAGCGAACGCCACTGTGTACCAATGATGTTGCACCCATTTCTTGAAAGTGGCGATGCTCTCCTCCGAGAGTAATAGTTTGCGTAGTGTTGCCAAGGGGCCAGAAGGATCCACCTCACGACATTTTTGGAAGACATCGCAATAACTGTGGAGGGAAGTTGATAAGTTTCAATACAAGTAAGTTTTCTAATATAAATACCCATTGTAGTCATTGCAGGGAGTGCCTGGCTTGGAGTACATATCAGGCACATCGAATGGCGCCTCATTCCACTCAAAAGAACTGCGACAGGGATTATCTTCGCCTGGCAGTTTACAGCACAGTTCACATGATTTGATGCGATCATCTTGTGGCCCTGGAATGCATTGGCAGGACTCCAGTCCGTACGCTAAGCAAATACTGCCTGTGCAGTCGCCCATATAACACACAAACTCCTTGTTGCAAATCGTCTTGTTGGGCTTATTCACTGAAGGCGGGCACTGGGGTACACGTCCATCGCAGAATGATGGATCCCGACAACCATTATCATCGCGACACTTGTCACCAAATTTGACCTTGCAATCGGTAGTACAGCAGGGTCCTTGCGACGGACTGCAACGCGCATGCGGTGTTAGCGTGCACGGAGTTTCGTCTATATGTGGTTGGCGGGACATGGGAAAGCAGCACGAATCTTTGCAATCCTCTTCCCAGCCGCAATCACACTGCTCGCCCGGCTCTACGACACCGTTGCCGCAAATGGACGACTGTGGCTCTGTGAAGCAGCCCTTCATCGAACGCGCCTTGGCGTTCAGCACGGGCTCAATGGACTTTAAGGAGCATGCACTGAATTTGTTATTGTTCTTTTTGTCACCCGAAGTGGCTCGAGCGAACATTATAAAGTTACCATCTTCGCCGCCTGGCGTACACTGCTCCGGATCGTGCTGTTGGGGAAGTAAAAGTTTTATCTTAATAAAATAGCAACGTGCCAATTTCGTTTACCGGCGAGCCAAAATTATGACCAATCTCGTGAGCCAACGTCACATGAGAGACGGCAGGTGGTACATGCTTGCCATAATTGAGTAGCGTTACAATGCCGGTGTTCAAAGATTTGAGTGAGCCGCGATAGTGTCCGTTCTTCTCGCACACACCACCTGCATTTTTCAAATCCCCAGTCCAAGCTAGACCCAGTGTTCCCATCTCAAAGTCGCGATAGGTGAACATATAGGCCAGACAGAAGGCGTCATAGTCTTCCTCTGTAAAAGAAGTGAGCGATTACAACATTTTAAATTGTGGTGCAAATAAGAATGTCCAACGACTCACCTGAAAACAGTTCCAAGAACTTCTCTACGCCATAGTTACCAGGAAACCGATAGCTGGGATCCTTCATGGCATTCATGTTGTGCACTTTAATGCGCTTAATCATAAACGTAATATTGTCCGGCTTGCCATCATTGTTGAAATCCGTATTACGATAAATTGAATTGGCGCGTTGCACATGACGTGTGATGGCTTCGATGGAGGCCTCATCGCTGCCCATCTTCTGGAAGAACGTGTGATCCGCCTGTAGATACAACATGCATGTCGTTTTACGATCATACAGCAGGCGTGGGGAATTGTGAATATCATCGCCCCGTCCACTCAAGAGATTCGTCATCAGCATGCTATTAAAGCTGGGATTGTGCGGATTGGGCGCAAAGATTATCTCCGGATTGTAGTTGTTAACAATAATGTTTGGCTTCTTGGTGGCACCGTTCTTGGTAATGATCTCCACATGTGTCTTATGGCTAGGTCGATCATTACCACCCATTGACAGAGTAGTCCAATTTCCATTGAAAAAGTTATTTGGCAGGCTATTGCTATTATTAACATTAGGCTCTTCGTAGGGTGTTCCGAATTCCGGCTCAATGGGTCTATTGAATGTGCTGACGATGATGTTTTTGTGTTTTGTGTACAATTTGCGTACATTGTTGTTGCTGTTAGTGTTGGTGTTGCTGTTGTAGCTGCGACTTGTGTCGCCAACATTGGAGGGATTATAATTATTTACAAGTATGTTGCGATTAGGCGTGGGCTTAGTCAGCGTAGCCAGAAAACTTTCCGTAGTGCGCATTGTGGATGATGTAGTTGTAGTTTTTCTAGTTGCTTCCTCGCTGCGATCCTCCTCAGAGGCCAGCACTCGAAAATCATCGTTGTAGGGCACTTCTAGATCCAGTGGCAACGGCGGATTCCGATTATAAGTTGGTGCTGTCACTTGCTGGAATTGAAGAATTGAAGAAAAAATCATGATTATGATATGTATTTCAGAAAATTATTTCAATTTACCTCCTCTTCGGGCAACCAACGTTTGCGTCTCAATCGTTCGCTGGCGCAATGGGTTTTCACCGGTGTCTGCGAGGACAAGCCACTGGCAAAAGCGCCGTGGTGCTGCATATTTACATCGCTCAGCTTATAGACTATGCTGTGCACACCGCTTTCGGCCAGCTGTTGTGAATAACGCTGTGCTGGCTCTATATAATACTGCTCCGCCTGCGTTTCAATGGTGCCATCCAGCAAATTATCACTAGTGAGTATCGCTTGAACATGGGCCTGTTCATCGTCCTCCAGACCACCCGTGTAAATGCGTGAGACATCGTAATTGATGGGTCCCAGTGTATTTTCAATTTCCACGTCATGCGCAAACACCGAATTTGGTTGCTGACGCAGCACCAGCAGAAAGTCTCTGCGAGTGTTTTAATGAATATGTTAATAATGTGATGCAGTTGAACCCGGAGGTACCGTCCACGCACGTACCTGTCATGTGCGGAGAAATTCAAGCGAATTGTGTGCGCCAGTCCCACAGGTGAACCACTTGAGGGCTTTACTTGCCGCTTCCGACGTGCGCGTGCCTGTTCCAAGTGGTGCAGCTGCGCCGCCTGCAGCACAGTGCGATCAAAGTTCGCCACCTCCCAATGCTTGATATATGGCGTCAGCTTATGTGTGTAGCCTGAACAATAGTGGAGGTTTAGTAAATAGCAACCGGAGAAAGTCAAATTTGTTGGCTTACCTGGTAGCTTCAGTGGCGTTGGAATTGCTAGCAGCTCGCTGATGGCCAAGAGCAATGCCAGGAGCGCCAGCAACCAGCCCATACTTGCTGCACTCGTGTGTGCCAGTGTGTGTTGTTGTATGTTAGTGTGTATATGTATGTGTGTGGAAACCTAACTAGTTCTAGGTTGCGTTCGTTGGCTTCGATTGACCTTTGTTAGCCCGTTGTTTCTTACATTATTGCAGCAGGTGTTTCTTTGCCAATAAAAATGGTCAAAGTGAGAAAATCCGTTACATCCGTAAAGTAAATCGCATGCGACATCTCACGCGTAACTGCTGCAAAAGAATGAGCAAAGTATAAGGATGATTATTGCAATAACGGTAGCTTGAACACTCACAAAGCGATTGCACTTTTTAAGTACGAATTCATACAATTATCACATACAGCATCCACTTGCGCAAAAGCAAACAATAAAAATAATTCAACAACAAAATCTTGCTTTCACCTTTCGAGGCGAGTTCGTTAGCTGGCGAAATTCGCATCAGATCAAAACAATAAAATATGTATGTACATCTTTTGTTCGAAATTTACGTATATATTTTGCATAAATGGCAAAAGCAACAAACTGCTGGCAAGAAGCAGCACAGCATCAACATCAGGTATCAGCATCTCATTAGCACTTTGTTCGCAGTCACACACACACACACACACACACACACGAACTCGCATCGATACACAAGCTTATTTAGAGTTGCGTTAGTGTTCGTGAGTGCCCGTGAAAATTACTGTTAGTCAGTGGTTTTTTCGCACACATTTATATATAGTTATTAAATATGTTGCATTTTTTGGCGCTATTGACAACCGTTTAATTGGATAATAATCCCTTGGTACGGACATTAATTTGTTTGTGTGCGCTTATAATTGATCTTGGTGTGAACCAAAATTTTACTGTTTGTTGGGTTGTTGTTGCTGCCGAAGACGTAAGATTCAATTAGTCTGCACAACGTTAGTTAGTTATTATATTTTGCGAAGACGGCAATTGTTGCATTTTTTCCATTTGGTAATTGGATTTGGCAAACTCACAAGCAAAATATTAAAACAACTACAAAAGCTCACGCACACTAACTCACACACATGCAAAACAATCGACCTCCGTTCGCTGTTGTATTGCCATTAACGCTGTGGCGTAAATGGTAAGCCAGCCAAGTTTTTTCTGGCCTAAACCTGTTCCCTGGCTTATTCACATGTCCAAAAAAATATGTGTGGCTTTGTTAAATTGGGTGTATTTCAGTAGAGTTGTATCCTTAATTCACAGAACTCACATTTTATTTAATTGAATTCGTGCATTTAAATGCAAATTTTTTAAAAACAATTTTATTTCTCCCGACATAAAAAACGGCTGGAGGTAACAGGTATCGATACTTTCTGAGCGCTACCTACTACTACACACTCGATAACAGATATTGTGTATGTGCTTGTCAACAATCCAATTGCAGTCGATTACCGATACTTCTGTAAGAATAAAATAGTTTTGTATGCCTATTAACAATCAACCGCATCCTTTATTATAGCCTGCTGCTCATGTATTGCTTCACGTAGGGTCTCGGCGTTCTTTTCAAGCTTAATTTTACATGCCAGCAAATTCTCCTTATAAGAATCCAGTCTTTCTAGCATGGTTACTAATTTCTTCACTTTATGGTCGTATTCGTCGAACACTTGCCACCAAGTTTCCAAATTGAAGTTCTCAGGGTCTGTGAGCAGAGCGTCCTCCACATCTGCTCGGTTAATGGCATACCCTCCAGACTGGCTAATGTCGAATGTCTCAATATCCGCAAGCATTTCGTCTAGTGTGGGTGCCGTAGGTGGTGGCTCTACCTTGGCCTTAGATTTTTTAAACATTATTAGTTTAGTTTACAATGCTACAAAAGGTATGAAAATATCTGCGTTACATTTAATTGTGTAATAGTATTATTCATTTAAGGCGGCAACTACTCACTTGCAACTGATTTTGTTTATGTTTTTGTTATGTTTATGTTGTCTATGAACAGTTTCATTATCAAAAATAAAGACCATAGCAAATGTCTGCGTTGTTGCGTTGCAAAAGTTAAGTGCTCTACAGCGACAGACCAGACAGGGCTGCATTTTCAATGAAAAATAAAAAAAAAAACAACTCTGGGTTCCCACTTTTAAGGCAACACTCACATTTGGTTCGTGTAATTATAAATACGGAAGATATTTAAATAGTACAGAATGACAATTTTGGAAGAGCTAAGCCCTGCTGCAAAGCACAAACTTATAGAAGCAGCAGCACGTGCTAAAGACCCACTTGAAACTCTTCCTTATCATACCTATACTTCCAAATCTGGTGAGGCGTTCAAACTGTATTGCCGCGTCAAGAGCGATATGGATTCTAAGGTTCTAAAATGGACATTCAAGCTGGCAGAACAAAATGTTGGTCCATTTTACGAGAAACTCAAAATGGGATGGCAGCCAAAAATAAAACAGTCAGAGCTGAACAAAAACTGGGCACGTTTCTTGGTGGCCAAGAATGAACAGAATCAACCCGTGGCATACAGCATGTTCCGCTTCGATATGGACGATGGAGACTGTGTCCTCTATTGGTAGGTAGAAGCTCGTACTTTGAATGTTTATGAATTTATCATTTCCCTGTTCAGCTATGAAATTCAAATTGCTCCAGAATACCGTCGAAAGGGCCTTGGAAAGTTCATGATGCTAATGCTCGAGGCCTGTGCCAAGAAGTGGCAAATGGAAAAAGTTATGCTGACAGTACTTAAGAACAATGTGACATCTTTAATATTCTTCAAAGAAAAGCTTGGTTATGACAGGGATAAAACGTCGCCAAGTTGTTTAATGCAGGCAGACTATCATATACTTAGCAAGTCCATGCTAGAATGATAATACATTTCTTTTAAATGATATTCAAATATATTGTAGCAATTCGATCCCAAATATTACTTTAACAATTTGGTTTGGTTTTCAAAGTAATTGGCCATGCGTATATCATGGCTGCTAAGGCCTCCAACATCGTGCGTGCTAAGGGTGACTTGTATCTTGTTGTAACAGTTGAACCATTCGGGATGGTGATTCATTTTTTCAGCTAGCAATGCAACACCTGTCATAAAGCTAAAAGCTTGGTTGAAATCCTTTAAGACAAATTCTTTGTAAATGGCATCGCGACCTGCAACTAAAGTCCAGCCAGCGTCCAGCAGTGGTTGCAGCTTTTCGGCGCGCTCTTGTTCAGTCAATTTCGCCTAAAAAAAAAAAAATAAATAAATAAATAAATAGAAGCAACAAGTGTTAACTTATAAAATCATTGCTTGTAGCCGCGGTCAGTAGTGACCCCACATGGCCTATGTGATAAGCAATGTAAAATGTTTCTATTCGACAATTTTCAGTACTTGGCACTTGTTTTCATGAACCAGATATTTACGTACCACCATTTTGTGTTTCTTTGTCTGTCTTGTGGTTTCTATGGAAGGTTGTTTTTGACTGTAGACTCTTTTAGAATGGCCAACACCAGTTGCTCCTCTTGGTGCTGCTGCTGCTCTCGTTGCTGTCGTATACAGAACTGAACTCTCCTGCCTGTTGCTGCTGCTGCGCAATCAGAGCTTCTCAAATCTTGTCAATAATCGCAGCTTGTACTCACCAATACAAGTGTTGCGACCGTTCACTGCATTGGCTCGCGCTCATTGTTTTTATTGTTGCGGTGGGCAGCCTGCAAATGTTGTTTTGCTTGTTAAGCAGACTCACAAGTTTTTGAAAGCTCCGCATATTTTGTGCATATATATTTGTTAATAACATTCTAAGGAACTGGTTTACGAATTCTTCAATTTAACAGCTGATTTCAATGAGAAAAACTTTATCAGTAAAGCTGGCCACACTGGCATTTATGGTTTCAATTAGATCCAAACAGTATAAATAATAAAATATAACCCAATTTTGTAAATCTTAATAACAGCTATCTGTTATCAACTGCTTCTTCTTCCATAAATGACAGTCTCTCTTATGAAAAACGGCTTGTAGAATTTAATTCAAATTGTAATGTTCAATCAAATGTATAGATTTTTTATTAACAGTAAGTTTAAATGAATATATATTGACATATAGATATATGTTAAGATGGCATAGGAATATAAAATGGCTTATTTAACGATGTCGGCATCGTTATTTCCATAATAATCATAATCCGGACTGGCAGTTGAGGTAGCCACTTTAGGATGATCCGTTGAGGTAGCCAATTCGATGCCACGAGTAGATGTGGTCTCTGGCATGGTAGTAGTTGTCTTCCGCCAACGTATACTATAACGACTACGCACGAATGGGGGTTTGGTCCCGGCAACCGAATGGCCAAACGCTGTTAAGGTCAATGATGCTACTAACTAAATACCCTTTGAATGTATGGTATATGCTTACCCAGGCTAAAAAGGTAGCAGCAGACAATCAGTAGAGCTATTAGCTTCATTTCATAGATGTCTTCGAAGCAAACTGAGCGTATGTCTGCGAATCATTCTGTATTTATAGGCAAATTAAAGCAGATAATTCAAATCCCATGAGCCCAGCGCAGAGAAGGCTCTGCAGTGGACTTCCCCAGAGAATTGGTGTATCAAGTTTATTCACCTCGCGGTTTTTTGTATTAATTAATTTATTTATCTTTTTTGAACACTTACTAAGCTTATTAAATTACAATATTAAACAAGAATACATCAAATTGAAATGCTTAAAGAAAATGGTAATAAATATATGTATATTTTGTATGGGACATAACTCAAATGTCCTTCGGCCTGGAACGTTTTGGACCCGAAGGTATTGGCGGTGGCGGTACATCGGGAACGTCGTTGTTCTTGTTTTCCGAACCATTTTTAATATCGTCGAAGCTGGGTGTAGAGTCCAAGTTGTCCAGTGGCAAAGGCTGAACCTCTGCCTCTGCCTGACGCATGGGCGGCGTTTTTGTTGAAGGACTGCCTGTTGGATATCCTTGGCTGGGATAGTAGTCGTAAGGCGGCAGATAGTTTGCGCCTTGTCGGACATAGCCTGCCTGGTCATAGATTACTGGATACTGATGGTAGGGATACGGCGGCAGATGATGTGGCATGGGCTGGCCATTGAATTGAGAAGAGAGAGGAATCAAAACTGGCGGCAGGCCCCGATCATTGAGTGGCAGCGGCAACTGTTCCTTGCCCTTAATCTCTTTCGGTTCTGCCGTATCAGCAGCTGGCATTTGGGGTGCTAGTTCCGATGACGATTGGGGCAGTGGCTGTTGTTCCGCAGGCATAATGCTGGGCTGATTGGGATCGTAAGGCGTGTAGGCTGGTGGAAATAGTGAACCTGTAGGCAATGCATACGGCAACTGCAAGACACAATTATTAGTAACTTATTATAATTGAGATCATAGGTAAATTATAGCTCACCCTTTCATTGGGCGGCAGACCGGGCACCAGCGGTTGTCCGAATCGCACAAGTGGCGGATTGTAGAAGCCAAATGGATGAAGTGGCCCGAATGACGTGTAGCCCGGTTCGTGTATGGTAGGTTGAATGATCGGGTATGCTCGACTTGAGGTCAAATTGTCGTCCGTGGTGATGAGTGCATTGTAGACCTTAGGCTTCTTGCGCAGACGACGCCCCCCCTGGCAACAGCTGATGCACAGCGACAACGCTAAGAGCAACAGCAGTAGATTATACTGAAATGTGATAGGGAGAGCGGTCAATATACGTATAGGAGTGTCACCAAGCAAGGCGAGAGTACACGCTGTCTAACGTGATAATCAATCAACGGATTGTTTACAGCCTGGTCACAATGGGGGCCAATTCTTGACGGAAGTTTGGGAACCACGGACGAGGAAGCCAGCGCGGAATGGACGAGTACATGTGTACTACGTCATTGCCCATGACTTTCAAATGCCAGAGCAGAGCTGAGTGTTGAGATTGAGAGATCGATTCGCTACGATGTCTGAGCAACTATTGCATGCGAAACGTGGTTACAGCAACAACAACAGCAATAAGAGCAATAGAAGCGATCTATAGACATGTGTGCTAGCTTTTGTTGTGAATTAACTACAGTTCATTAGTTTTGAATTGAAATGTAGATTGTTCCTTTAATTGGATTACTATGGAAGCCGATCAAACCGAACCGGACAGCCGGAGCGCTCGACATGGGCTATTGGAACATAGGAATTTTGAGCCTTTCCTTAGGCAGCTTTGTCATAGGTCCGGTTAAACAAGTTGACCACATGGCATGGAAATGCGCCAGCCCATGAAGTTGTCACACACACACACACACACAGACAACAAGAGTGATCTGTGACCGAGTTTTCGTTGATCTTGATCTTTGCATTTGCACGCCCCACACAAACACTCTCCTCAATTGTAATCCGCGCCGGCAGCTGTGCTCAGATTACACAGACACATTTCTAGTGGGCTCCCCCTTTTGGGGCAAAGTCGGGTAATTGGCTATGCTTTCCATGCATTTCACTTTGACTTTCCTTTGGCCATGGACAACGAAATATGGCAAAGTAGAAACACATTCTCCACCCACGCACCAGATCGTGATTGCTCGCCAAGCGTTGCTGCGATCTCGGCGAGAGATGGAAGTGTGCTTTCCAATGACGAACAGAGGGCAATTTTCAACGCTTTTCCTTTTTGCCTTTGAAATGTATCCAATTGTTTGAAATTGAATCAACAAACAGCAAAAGCAATTGCACAGCTCGTGCCGATCATGAAACGATCATAATGACGATCATCATGATGAAGTAAGTAAGTGCACTTCAATGCTCGAAATTGGGCCATGTTAAGTGCCAAAAGTCGGAGTCTCATCGCAACAACAACCGCCACGAAGATCGTTTGCCGCTGCACAAGTCACAGCGGTTCGCCTTTGAAGATCACGCTCTTGGCCCTGGCAGCGTCTAGGCATAAAAGCCTAGGCTCAGTGGAGTCGATAATCAGCTTTTTATGATGTGGGTGTGCCAAGTGAGCATTGGAAAACTGACAAACGAATAAAAAAAATTGATGTTGAACTGCGATGATCTATGGCTCGATAATGAACTTGGAAATCAGTTTGGGTACTTTTTTTTAAACCTTTCCCTTGACGGAGGCTGAGCTAAATGAATATTGTGACAAGTTTGGCTGCTACAATATAATTAAATGAAAGAAAATATGGCTGAAATAGGGAGCGTGTCGGTCGAGCTTGAACATATCTGCATATGGGAATTTTACGGCTTCGAGAATATAAATGATAAGCATATTTTTTATTTAAGAGCGGCGAGATATGAGTAATTTCATAGATGATAAAATGGCCAAAATGTCGACAGCTATTTGCCACCTCTTTAATGGCTTCTACTTGGAAGTGAATTGGTCAATACGAAAAACGACAAGCTAGAACGTGTTAGCTTTGCGTTTTAATAGCTGTACTTGTGCTGAGCTATGAATGATTTAGATTTTGGGGCCAGTCTGGTCCAGTTATGCGCACTCATTCGCTTTGTTTTTATTTAGCTTGCATTGCCAGTTTTGCATGTTAGATGCTGAGTCAGCCAGCGGCTGGCTCGACCCGGAGTCATGGCTAAGAGACCAGTTCAAAGGCAATAAAAAGGTAACCTTAAACCTGGCCAGCGCAAAAAGTGAAAGTGCTCAGCCGTGGAAACTATAACAAATGGGGCCAGTATAATGGGAGCTGTCCCACTGCCCACTGCCCACTGCCCACTGCCCAATCCCATCGAATTCCCCTTCCCATTCCAATACCGATCCCAATCAACATTTACCTTTAAGCTGTGCATTTTGTTGTTTTTGCGGCTTCTTGGTATGCAAGTTGAGTTCTGGAAGTATTCGCAGGAAGCTCAAGAAATGTCCAAAAATTAACACATAAATTGTCAACTGCACTCGGGTTTTTTCTCTCAATTTTGCTTGCTTATTTTTTTTTTTTTTTAAGTTTCGGTTTTGTTTTATGTTGCTTTTATTTTCTTTTTCTCAACTTTTAAAATGCACAATTTGTGGACGCCGCACGACACGCTGTGACTTTGAAAGACACAAGACGCTATGAATTATATTGCGATATATATATATGTGTGTGTATGTGTGTATTCTACATTTATGCAAACTGAATGCAACGCGGAGCAAATGTAACGGGC
>JABVZY010000267.1:9017236-9028088 GCA_020883555.1 Drosophila nannoptera
CAATATTTGAGCAATCAACGAAGACACAGCGAACATTGTCTCTATTTGGAAGGCAACGCAGAGACCAGGTCCCGCTCCAGCGCCGGCTCCTGCTCTGGCTGCAATTTGGAACGCCTGGACAGCTGCTGCTCCGTGCCCAGGCTTCCGAAAACGCTTTCCATTTGGAGCTGTCAGCGGCAGGCATTGAACAAAGCGACGCAGCAGCCACTCCAGCGTGGACAGAGGGGGGCGAGAAAAAAAGTTAATTTAATTTCAAGTGTGTGCAACAATTGTCGGGCTTATCCTTTAGCCCAGCCACGCCCCCCTCATCCCAACAATCCTTCTTGCCATGCATACCACTCAGCACGCGGGGCCGCGTCCATTGGCCTGCTAGATTGTGTATATATTTTGAGAGGGGGGGGGGGGGGGGAGGGCTTTTGGTATATTGTTTTACAAGACAATTCGCTTACAATCTTTGACTTATCTTTGGGCATAAAGAAATCCCATTAAATAACTTCCGGGCGCTTTTAAGTCCTGCGGCCAGGACCTGCCAGCATAGCCTCGCTTTGCAACAAGCTGAAACTTTGAACTCTCATGTATTTCACTGTGTTTGTCGAGCCATGAAATTACATTTGGCTGATACGAAGGCGGCCGTTGAGAGGAGGGGAGGCGTGAGGCGAAAGACGAGGCGCGGCATGGTTGGCTGTAGGGGGTGTATTGCCAGCTATGAAGCCATTGCTAGCACGTGGCCAGGTCTGGCAGCTCTCCGAACTCAAGGAATCGTAAAATTTCACTCGGCACACACACACACACGCACACAGAGAAACTTTTGTGTTCTTCATCAGAGTTTAAGATGCGTGAGTGTCATATGCAGATCTTTGATTTATTTGTAAGTGTAATCGAATTATATGTATACACAAAACTGTGTGTGTGTGTGGAGTATCGATATCCTGTCATTCGACACACGCCAAAAGCATTCCTTGGAACCTGGCAGAGCTGGCAAATATCTAATCAAACAGGCAGCCGGAAGCTCCGATTTCAAACAATTGCCGTGACACACAAAAGATTCAAGAAGCAACGCACACACGCAAACACTCACACACACACATTCACTACTTCTCTCTTCCCTACACATACTCGCACATTTGTACATATTTATACAATATTGCGATTCTCATTTGACACCCGAGCATAAACGGGCACCATTTAAAGGATCGTTAGTAGCCAGATTATGCCCGCTTGTGTTCCGTAATTTGACCTGGCCACGTTACGCCCAAAACAAGGTCACACAGCTCCTTCGGCAGCTACTGACTTTGACTATTACACCGGGTTCGTTTCTTTTTTTCGAGCTAATTCGTATAATAACATCATTTTGTATAATTTCATAATAACAATATGGCAGATGAAATGGCAACGCCCTTTGGGCTCAGCTTTCAGCTTGGTGTGCACTGAAAAAAATTAGTGCGCGTTGTTGCGAAATGAGAAATATATATAAATTTAGGAATATAATTAATCTATTCAGATTTGATGAGATGTTAAGCGCTCAGCTCCATTTATTTTTACTTAAGTTTTTCAAAGTTTCGACAATTGAATTTATAGTTTAATATTTTTGTGAGTACACTTCCAGCCATTGTTCCGGGCAGCGAAAACTGTTTCCGATTGCGAAGAGCTACCCCCGTAGCTGCAGATCTGAGCAACTGCTCTCTCTTCCCGCCCAGACATGTTATTTAACCCTCAGTTATGTGTGATGCAACTACAACTACAACTACAATTACATATATATACATATTAAAAAAGTACGCCCCTTTGACAGCTCACTGAGGGCAACTGTTATTAGTTGAGCTCTCGAATCTGTCCACATGCCTGGAACAGGGCGCGTGTTTCCCAGCCAAATATCGGGTTTATTTGTTCACACTCTCTCTCACTCTCCCTTTCGCTCTTTCTCATTCAATAGTTATGATAATGACAACACTTAAACCGCCTCGGGCGGTATTTATGTAGTTTTGTGTTGTATACGCTGCCAGCTGTGAATTTTATTTGATTTAATTAAAAAATCGCGTCCATGGCGTCACATAATGGCCGTCACATAAATTGACAACAAATGTACGTCCTGGTTGAGGCGGTGCGTGAGGATAGTTATGGCTGGTAGAAGAGTTTGAATAAGAACTAATTCTTTTGATTTAAATATGGCATTAAGCAAGATATTGTAAAATATTGAATTTTGCAGATTTGGAATAGTTGGGAGTGCATAATCAACCAAGTCATGCCAATAACAAATTTGGAACATAACGGCGTCTTGGTGATTCAAACACTGCCGCCCAATTGCAGGGCTGCATTGATATCAACTCCAACACCAAATTATCGATAGCACCAAAAATACTAGAAAAATACAATATTGTTACCAAGCAAGTGCATGTAATCAGCTGTTATCTGGATTCAAATAGAAAATTTCGCAAATTAAAAATGGATTAAAAATTGGTTGTTTAATATGTATGTATTTTACCAATACTAAGGCTTCACATTAAATCAGAGGAATATAAAAATACATTTATTGCATAGACACCACGTCCTGCCAATTGGAATAGTCACAATTACTGCAAATCATATCGCTAAGTAATCTTTGCTTATAACAAACAATCCGTTAATAACAACAAACGCTTCATAGAGTACGCTAAATATAGTATAACGTTTGTTTGTGTATACATACATATAAATATATATATACGAGCTTCTTTGTAGATCATTTTCCAGTGGTGGCGGCATAGCACGCATTACACACACGCACAGGCCGCCCGGGCTGCCCCTGAGCATTGAGCAGGGGCAGCGTTTGTTCGGAACACGCCTTGCAGAAGATCTCCCCACAGCTGCGACAATGATGCTTGCGACGCGTTAAATTAAACTCTTTGCTGCAGGCTGTGCAGTGTGTGGCTATAGAGTCGGGTGCCCAAATGCCGGGCATGCTAACCGTCTCCGGCTGGGTCTGCTGCGGTAGTGACTGAGTTGAGCCAGACAAGAGCTGCTGCTGCCGTCGTTCTTTGTCCTGCAACTCGACGATCTTCAGTTTGCTAACGCTTAGCTGTATGCCCAGTTCCTCGAGCGTTGTCTGCGCCTCTGACCATTGGGTGCGCACCTTTTCCAAGTCTTGTTTCAGCTTGTCGTTCTTCTGTTTCTCCTCACTGAGTTCTTTGAGGCCAGCCTGCAGTGTTGCAATCTTCTCCCTCATCTTGAGCTCCTTCTCTTGGAGGGATACACGCCACTCACGCTCTATCCGCGTCTCAGCTTCTGCTCGTGCGGCACGCTCTTCGCTGGCGCTCACCTGCGTGGACAGCGTTTGAGAGGTGTTCTTCAGGATCTCGCCCAAGTTGCTCTTATCGTTAGACCATCTGTAGAGATGGGGAAACATGTGTTTAATAAGTTTCAACTCACTGGCGTTATCTGTAGGTTATTTAGGGGCTAGCATGGAAATACTCAACAATCAAATTCGATCGGGCTCTTTTTAAAAAAAACTAGGAAGAGGCCATTTTTGGATCAGCAATATATAGGGCGCTCCAGACATTATATGAATATTGAGGAATACTTCTTTTTTGCAACCACTTCTTTTCTTTGATTTCTGGTTGCCCCAATGTCTTCCCAGCCAATAGCCCCTCCATAAATATATATTTATATACAAACGCATTCTTACTTCCTCTCTAATTGTTCTATTGTGCTGGCCATATCTTCCTTTTGGCACTCTAATTTGCTCATTAGCTCCGTCTTGTGGTTCAGCGAGGAATTGCAGTCCTGTCAATAGAGATGAAGAGACAAGAATCTTTTGTACGAGTTCTGCACAGGCGAGTTGTGAATTATGCTGGGGTTAGTTCGAAATGAAAGACTAGAGTTAGGATTAGTTTTATTTCTTTGGTTTTAGACATATCTCTAAATACGCATATGCATGTATTAGGGAGTGAGTGTGTGCCATTGCGTATGCGTGTACGTGGGTAGATACATACACAGATAATTATATAATTACATAGTTATTTGACTAGAGTTTAAGTATATATAAAGCAAGCTGAGAGTACATATGCGCATGGAATATAATGTATATGTGTATATATTTATAGTCAATAATATATAGTAAATCAGCTCTATACAGAATGATCGGAATACTCGGGCATAAGAAGGGGCAGAAGGACCTTCGGCTAACAGCTCGTAACTTGGAGTAATTTCAACAACTTGTAAGACGAATATAATTTATATAGATATATCATTATATATAAATATTTGTATATGTATATATATGTCTTCTATAACACTAGGCGACTATCTGAAGGCAACGTACATTCTATATTCGATCTAGGATGTAAACATATTGTTAAGCAGTTGCACTTTGAGTTACAGTTAGGTTAACAGCTCCGTTTATGTTTGGGAATAGCAAGAGCTGGTCACTTAGTACTTCAATGGTTTATAGGTGTCCACCTGGTACAAGTACAGTGATCGCTCGATAAGCTGATGCAGTGGATTAACAAATGCCAAAAATAAGTAAATATATACCGAATAAAATTTTAAACAGACAAAAAATCAGGTTGTCAGGTGTCCGTCAGTCCATTAAAAATAGTTTGATGAATTATAAAGTAGAAAATTGAACTTAGTTTACATTTCACGGTAGTCCTTATCGAGCGGCCACTGCAGCATATTAAGTAAATGCCTTCTTAACTGTTAATTAAATTAGATTATTTTAAATTAGTTGAGTTCATCGTTCCTAGACATCGCCCTCCACTGCCGCCTCCTGCTCCCGGGACAGTGTGTACTCGCTGCGAGACCCGTCGCCGCCGCCCTTGAAATGCTGACTCACTGCTGACGCTGCCTCGGCCAGCTCATCGTTCAGTGACTTGGCAGAGGTGGGCGTCTTGGCCGCCGCTGACGGCGCCTGGTCTGCCTGCAGCGGGGGTGGAGCACCGCCTGCCGGCGACTTACGATAGTTGTTGGGATTGAAGGGCGGTATCCCGTCCATCTTGAGGTGGAGCCGCTTCATAGGCGGCCCGATGTCCTGTTTGTGTTTCTTGGTGAGGGCCTCGAACTTCTGCAGATTCTGTTGGCGACGCGTATTGGGCGAACGATCCCCGCCAGAGCCGGCAACATTCACCTGCTGCTGGTGCTCGACGAGCTTGGATTCGTATTTCTTTTCTAGCGATTGTAAAATGTTACCAATTTGTGAGGCTTTCGTTTGCAAACGAGAGACCATCTCGCCCTTCTGTGTGAGTTCATCTTCACATTCCTAATTGAATTTCAAAACGGGGTTGGAGTAGGGTAACATTATCTTTCGATTTGTGCGCTTTATCAACAACCATATTACGATTCGGATTAATGAATTATGCACATGAATCATTCGAAACCAAATTGAAAACAAAAACCAAACCAATAACACGCCATCTTATCAATTTATGCTTATGAATGTGAGATGAATTATGATTCTTAGTGTGTGATGGGAGCCGGCAGACACTGTAGAGAGGTGGTCACGAGAGGGGAGCCAGGGACTACTTGGCTGCCCTATTCTTCTTGCAAATGATTCTTCGGATTCGAATCCTCAAAAGGCACTTTTTTATGCTTTAAATTTTCAACTACTTCCGCTCTGCAGCTGCCGTTATTCATCGTCTTATCGTATATCAAAGTAATCTCTATTGCTTTCTATATTCTCAGCCACATTTCTATCCAAAGGCATATCCCCTCTCGCTTTCCATCTCCAGTTGCCTCACCGCGATACGCACCTGCAGCTTGCGATACATCTCGAGATTTATTTGCTTGATGTCGTCCAGCTGGCGCCGCAACGAGACTATTGTGTCCTGCTTCTCATGAATGTCCTTCTCCAGCAGCTTCATGGCCATGTCGGACTCGGCTTTGAGTGACACTTGAAGATTGAGCTCCTTTTCCAGCTCGGCAGTTCGCTTGCGCTCCTCTGCCAGCTGTGCATTGAGACTGTCTACCTTGTCCTTATCCTTCTCCTTGTCCTTATCCTTGTCACTGGCAATGCCAGTGGAGCTGTTGTCCGACTGGCTTTGGGCCGTCTGCTGGCTGGCCGACTGGCGCATAGCCTGGTTCTCGGCTTGCAGCGCGAGCAGACTATTGCGCGCTATGGCCAGATCCTCCTTCATCAAAGCATTCGTGGTGGTCAGTGACTCAACCTTGGCCTGCAGATTGCCCACCGTGGCGCTGTGGAAAAACGGAGGCTTCAGAAAATGCTAATAGAATGGAGATTTCGCTGTGCCAAACGCACTTCAAGTGCCGATTGAGCTCCTCGATATAGTTCTTCTGGTCCAGCACGGCAATCATGTTGCCCTGGCCAGTGGCATCTAGTTGGGCAACTGCGGCATTCGACTCCTCCGTGATCTCAGCATTGCGGGAGCTGGAGCGTAGATAGAGCGAAAAGTCGATCACGCCCTGCTGCGAGTCAAGATCCTCCTCCTTGACGCACAGATTGCAATCGATGACATTCAGCCCGACCAGAATGCCCATAATAACAACAATCTAAGGGAGGCAACGAGTTAAAGCATCTCCACCAGCCGAAACGATCTCACCCACCTCGTCGCTCATCATCAGAGCATGCGGTTCATAGTACTCGAATAGTGAATCGTCGCGATGTTCGATCAGCGCCTGCAGGTAATCGGATAGCTTCTTTTGCATGAGGGCAATACGTAGCCAGGCTCGGGCCCGGCCAATGTGTGTGCGCACTGTGGGCAGATCCCGGACACTGGCCGTAATATCCTGCGCCTCGGGGCAATAGGTTTCGACGCTCTGCAGCAAATCCCAAAGCTCCTTGCGTGGTCCGAGCAAACCCTTCTTGGGCCGCAGGCCATGGCCCAGCACATGCTCGATGACAATGAAGAAGTGCTGCAATGGCAGATGATCCGAGTCGAGCATGCGGCCATAACGCAAAGATTGCTCCAGTAGCTCCTTGACAACCAGCTTGCAGATGTTCACCAAATTGCTGCGCTCGATTTCGGCCGTGTCGCGTGCTGCAAGGGAAGAGTCCAAGTGTTGGAGGGAAGGCTTTAGTTACGGATACTCTGGCGCGATTGGCTGGATTGGCTGAGCGACTACTGGCTTCCGGCTACGATTCGGAGCACGCTATCATGTGACTTCGCATTTAGTTTCAGAGAAACAAAACAGAAAAAAACAATGTGAGAACTAAACAAAAGAAAATACTGTTATTATGAACGTTTGTGTGCTGTTCTCGTTGCTGTATCTTCTGGCGCCCGGCGGCTGTCCGATTTACAGCATCGATGTGGCCACGTTGGAGGTGCCCAATGATTTCCAGAACGAGCTGACGCTGCAATCGATGCTCAGCTCTGAGCTGCATCAATTCAGGAACAAGCTCAATTTCCAGGAGGAGCCGATTGGGCCAATCGGCCCCGAAAAGGAGAAGCTGGACGAACTGGAAGATGATCCATTCGACAGAACTGAACAATTGCGCAGCATTGAGGATCGCATTAGGGCCACGCACTATGCGGCTGCCTCGCCCCAGGACGTCGACAGTAGCGAAATCGACATGGAGCTGGAGCAGCCACCGATGCCACAGCAATGCAATGACAATATCGCCGACCTATGCACAAAGAACAGCGAGGAGATCTTCATGGGCAGCAATCTGTTCGGTAGCTATCGCAAGCGTTGCTTTTCCACGGAGGAAATCGCCCTGATGTCCGCGCGCAAGGACTTCGAGCTGCTCATGCCCAAGATGTATCCGCGCAGCCTCATTGCCGACAGCATAGTTTACACGCTGATGAAGTACTTCAATAGCGTCAACCAGGTGATGAAGCGCATGTCGGACATGGAGTCGCGCCGCCTGCTGCAGCGAGCCTTCTACGACGCCCTGGGCGGATATCTGAAGTACTATCTGGTGCCGGTGGCCCAGGTCTCCTACTATGCCGGACGACTCAAGCTGTGCACCATGCAGCGTCTGGTGGCGCTTTATCGCCAATGCCTGCTGGTGCTCAATACAAATGGCAATGGCTGGAAGGTGCCCGAGCAGGACATACTCGCTAGGCTGAAGAATGTGCGCATCAAGCCGCTCCAGTTGATCGATCCGGAGAACACCGAAAACGATGCCACCAGCTGTGCCCTGCTCGATCACACCTGTGCGGTCGAGGATGTGCACAATGAGCTGATGATTGTGCCACTGCCGCATCTGGAGATAGAGGACAACAGCGGCTACCTGAGCAACATCTTCCTGCCCTTCAAGCATAGACGCATCTACAATCTACGCTCGCCGGACGCCGCTTACATTATGGTCAAGTTCTACAAGACCCTAATCAATTGCTATCGATTCCAGGGCATAAGCCCCAAGATATACAACCAAAAGCTACGGGTGTGGATACGCGAAAATCTTCAGCTGCACTATCGCGACGAGATATTCTATCCGGGTCTGGGCGGCGTGCTGCAGATCTACGAGACCCTGAGCTGCCCCTCAAAAGCCTCCAGCCTAGACGATCAGTCCGCGCAAAATGGGAAGGAACAGTCCGGGCTGAGCGACTCAAGTGACTATGAACTGATGCCCGAGGAACTGAATATCGACAAGGAGCAGAAAACCAAAAAGACCAAGAGCCAGGGCAAGAACAGAAGACGCGGCAATAGAAAGGGAAGCAAACAGAATCGTGTTGCGCGTCAGCATAGGAACGAGACCGGAAGAGATTTTGCGTTATCCAAATCGGGGGAGGAATGCGTAGACTGCGACGACGAGAGCTATGTGGGATATATCGCGGCGTTCCTGGCGCTTTTCTTGTTGCTGTTGCTATTGCTCATCTGTTGCTGCCTGCACAGAAGCTCCAAGAAAAATTCCAAGCAAAAGAAACAGGCGCCACAGAAACGTACTGACAGAAAGGACGAGCCAATGGTGCCGGCAACGCCTGTGGGTAAACCTGAACCACAAAAGTCCGGGTGGAGTTCAATGTTCAAGAAACGCTCCAAGAAATCCGATAAGAATGTCAAACATAAAAATGCGGTACCCAGCTTGAAAGCCTATGCACCTAATCTTAATATGAGTCGAGGAATGGGCATGGTGAGCAGTCCGCGGGAAGATGTATTCGCCGGGCCCGTGAGTATCAATGACGTAGAGAAACAGACGCTGCGCAGGTTCAAAAGGGATGGTAAGTCCTTAACATTACATATTTGTAAGCCAGAAAATATCGCACCATTTTATATCAGCTATAGATAACTCTTATGACCATGACTCGTTCACATCAACTTCATCGTTGATTTGTCAGTTCCCAAGGAAATGCACACCCCTTTCAATTAATCGTGACAAACGAGCCGCGTATTATGGTAAAATGGAGAAGAAACGCTCCAACGCTGTCAAAAAGCAACCAACTTGCCAATCGCAGCGAGAAGGAGGTGGTGATGGGAATCATTGCCCAAAGTCAAAACATCGGGAATCCATGTACTCTACAGATGAAAGTGTTCAAGCTAAGTGTAAACATAGGAGACAGACGGGAGGACTGGCGAACAGCCAAGAAAATGAGGGAGACGTAGAGTCCGATCTTGTGACAGAGAGTATCAAAGAAAGGATAGGTGTGCGACAGATAATCTACACGTCAAGCAAATCAAGCCAAGAGCAGACAAAACCCAGCGAAAGCGAATCAATTCTAAGAAGATACACGCTCCACGAAAGCGTTACGGAGGAGAAGGATTCAGGTATATATAGCATGAGTGTATAGAGTATACAATGTTACCAAGTCCTATCCAAAACTCCACAGCGGAACAAGGTGTTTCGAGTAGTCATGAAAGAATGTAGTTGGAAAACGATGAACGAGGAAGACAGCAAGTGAAGGACATCCGACAATCGTATGTCTCCTCTATGATTTTTGTACAATTACACTTATTTTCTTATTAAATTAATTGTACGCTTGTAACGACGACGGTATGGCTGTACGACAAGGCAGCTACACGGATAGGTCCAAGATTAGTGCCAGTCTGCGCGATCGATGCGTGCCAGCCCAAAACCGCGTGCAATGCAAAGTGTGTGATATGACAATGCAGAAATCCATGCCAACTGAAGATTCATCTAGTACTACGCTTATGCTTACATCAAAGTACTGCGATCGTTCGAAAAGACACTATTAGTAATGTATAAATTATGTATCGATTTTTCACTAACCGAATTTGATTAATTTTGAACTTATCGATATTATTTGATAAGGAAGCGTTGCCAGAGAGTTAAAGCAATATCAGTCGAAAAGTGAATCCCCTTCGTTGCTCACATAAGCGTAGTAATGTACTCTTAACATTACATTAACATAACAGAAAAAGTTAACATAAATACAACAGCTAGTAAGTGAAAAGAGGAACAAGAACGCTTGCAATTGAAGAGAGATAGACAGAGAGAAAAAGTGTTTGTGAGTGTGGCTGTGTACGACGGCAGGAAGCAACCTACAGAGATGCGACCACTCAGCTAATGTGCCACCGATGAGGCCCACATTTTTGTGGTTTTGTTGCGGTGCGGTTGTAAGTGCATTTGAGCCGACAACGTCGCACAGACGACGACCGATTAGATTTTCAATTGCAGTAATACCATTATCCTCGAATGTGCCCGCGCTGCCAGTCGAAACGCCCGAATAGCGTTTGCTGTTCCGCTGTCCGAATTGATGATGATGCTGCTGTGTTTGGCTGCGATGCTGCACATAATTAGCGACACCACTCGCACCACCACCACCGCCCGCAGCAGATGTAGATGTATTGATCAATGCTGCACCTCCGCCCACTGTCTTCTGACCATTGGCCACGTCGATGTCCTGCAACTCCTTGAGGCACAGCCACTCGCCGTCCACAGAGACACGAAAATTGCACAGGTAAATGGTATCCTGAACGCCGCCAGCTAGCTCCTCGCTGGTATTGGCATGCGAAGCCT
>JABVZY010000267.1:9028551-9050962 GCA_020883555.1 Drosophila nannoptera
AAGCTTTGACTTCTTTGACTCCTCGCCAAGTCCACGCATTGCGTTGCACTTGTTACTACGGAAGTGCAAACATAAAAATAGATTTCCAAAAATGAGCGCACTCTACAAATAAATTTGAAAAGCTTGCGCCACACAAACATACGTGAAATGTTGCTGAGTTCGGCTTGTGGTTTTTTTTTTGCTGATTCTTAGTACAGATGCTTGTCGAAACACTTATAACACATGTATATTCAATTTAATATAAAACAATACATAACAATTGGTAACGTTTAAGTATGATTTTGTTTTATTTTTGCTGCGCCGAGTTATCCTGTTGTTGCGTTGACTGAGACTGACGCAAAAGCTTTCTATTGATTTGTCAAGTGCGTTTTTGCTACGGAGCTTTGCAGGCGCTTTCATTAGGGTGGTTCATGCGAAACTTCAACGCGATGTTATCGCAGATGACACATTATAATCCGTTGATAACAGTAAATACTGATTGGATCAAAAAGCAAGGACAACAGAAAATATTCTTGTATATATATATACATGAAAAGTAAATCAATATATTTTCTAGCTATTTGCTAGTTCCACAGTGGAATTAATATTTAATACCTAATTAATGCCCATGAGCTTTCGCGAACTTAACAGGTGACTTAAAAAGCTTTTTACGTTAAATGGAATTGCAAAAGAAGCCCGCATGCCCATTGCAATTATGGCCTGGAGCTTTTACTGTTTTTTTTTATGCACTCACCGGGCTTTTTGCGCTTGGGCTGCGCAGTTCCTGTTGAAATGTTGGAGTTAGTGGCCACTGATTGAGGCAATTCAGGGTATGTGGTAGTGCCATCTATTACCTCGGAAGCAGCGGCGGCAGCAGCCGCATTCGAGAATTGAGTTGAAATATGGTTGAATATATGCGATGAGATGCTTTCGGTGCGACGGAATGTGTCGCGCAAGCGATTCAAGGAGCTGGGAGCAGCAGTCGGCGTTGGTGGCGACGTTGATATTGAATCGTCACTTTTTTCATGGCGCACAAGCAAATCATCGGTACTCATTTCACTTATCACAAAAAAAGTTCAGTAATTAAAAACTACGCGAAATTATATCTTCGGGGGTTTCTTTATCACTTAATAATTGCACATAAAAAAACATAAACAAAGCGCTAGAGCAAATATAGAACAACTACAACAGCTGTTGAATGCGACCTCAAGCAGTGTGGCCGTATGAAATTAAAATACTTACAATAGAAACTGGCACGATTTCACTAATCGATATCTCATATACATCTGCAATCAGCTGTGCTCTGCAGCCATGTTTATTTTTCACACGGCCCAAAACAAAACAAAAGCACGTATATTTCGCAAACCTGTTTCATTTCAGATGTGACAGCGCGCGACCAATAAACGGGGTTTGATAACAATTCTCGAAAACTTCAACTGAGCCAAAATACAAATAAATTAAAGAAAAGTGTGACACAGTTAACAAAATAAAACGTTAAGTTTGTAAGCATCTCGAATAAAGATCCCGTTACTCAGTCTCAGTGAAGATTAGTGGCCGGGACACTAACAGATCGATACTGCGCATTAAGCATATTTTTTGATATTTGCATAGTATAAGCAACAATATAGAAGTTCCGAAGATCGAAAAGTCTGAACAGACATAGTGTATGTAATGCTGCAATAAAAGAATTAAGACTGCAGGCAATCACACAACTAAAGACGGTAAGGCGGAAGTGTAACTAACCTACACCCACAAACAATAAAAGCCAGTACGATAGTTGCTTTGTCGTTTGTCTTTGTATGTATGCGTTAGTACAAAAGTTTGAAGTCGTGATAGCGTCACAACCAGCGGCCATATTTGTTGATTTTTTGCAAACAGCACTAATGTAATTGAGAATCTGTGCACTGAGTACTACTCGAATATGGCCGAATAGTTTTGCTAATATGATAACACGTATGAAAACAACAAAAACAGCCCTGCGCTTGGGCATGATAAACAGGTTACGCCGTGCACAGATCAATATAAAATTTATGGTTTATATAGCTTTTCAATTTCACAACTCTTTGTTGTGCATAGGCTTGTATATTTATGTATATGAGTGTGTATCAAAATATACGTATGTGCATGACCATATGATAATGACCACGAAACGACGCCATGTTTCCACTTTTGCTCTCAATGACGCTAACTCTCACTCTCCTGGTTGCCTTTGCGTACAGCTGATCGTCTCTCGCGGCATTGCTCTTATCATATCGTCATTGCCGTTGTTGTTGATTTTTCGGCATGTGTGTTCGTGAATGCAAGTGTTAAAAACCATGATCAAACGCTTCTCTACAACCAGAGCAAATGAGTGTAATATAAGACTTACATATTTCGCTGGAATTCATTAATAATTTAAATGCTCTGACAATAGATATAAATACTGCTTCTCAGTAGACAGGCACCAAACGGAATACATATGTTAGTGAGTAATTGTCGTCTATTCCTGGATGTATTAGAGTGACCTATATATTATAGGCAAAAGTTTAATACACGTCCGTATAAAATTATCTATTAAAACACATACAACTATCGGTCAAACCTTTAAGCATTAAATGACAATTGATTTCGTCTAAG
This sequence comes from Drosophila nannoptera, assembly GCA_020883555.1. Taxonomy (NCBI): domain Eukaryota; kingdom Metazoa; phylum Arthropoda; class Insecta; order Diptera; family Drosophilidae; genus Drosophila; species Drosophila nannoptera. The sequence continues at coordinate 9,031,147 of JABVZY010000267.1, forward strand.
CTTTATTAATCTTTTATCTATTGTCTTCCTTTTAAACGTTGTCCAATGTGTGGAATATTGCAAATCAACCTTCTATCTTCGACCAGCTGCTTATGCTGAGTTGATATATAAAACTTAAATCCTCAAAGCTCTCTTTAGGCGCGCCTCTCCTCTCTCGTCGTTCAGTCTATCTCTCTCTTTCTCTTTCTTCCTATACATTACATTCTCTCATGTAGCATTTACATGTTGAGTGTAGCGCGCAAAATAATCTGCGTCTTTTAAAGTAGAGAGCAATACGCTGTTGTGTGAGCACCCGCAGAGCCTGTTGCTTTCGTATTTAAAGGGCACGCCAACGAGTAACTGCTGCCAGAGCAAGCCCAGTGGCTGGCGCGATAAGAACCGCGCGAGAAAAAAGAATTTGGGGAACTCAAAGGAAAATAAAAAAAAGAATCGAATTGAAATCCTGAGAACGTAAATTTCCGCATTAGCTGCAAGTCAAGTGAGTGCCATAGTGAATTGTATTGTGTTTGTGGTGGATGATAAACAAATACGCACACATGTATCATTGTGTGAGTGTCTGTAGGTGAATGCACACATCAACAAAAACACGGATGCTACAAATCAAGTTCAAAGCACCGGCAAACTCAGCCGGCGTCAATTTGTGTCGAGAGGCAAAGCGGTAGAAGAAGAAATCGTGGCAATTTTTTGTCCTCTACATTTCTATAGTCATATCTACACACAGACGCATCCATACACTGAACATTTCAATTTCTACAATTGAAATGTATTGTTGTTTGTGCGTAATATATGAAGTCTTTGCTCTGATATCATGCGCTGTACTCTCCGTCTATTTCGTATGGCATTTTGATTTACCATTCTGTCCCCATGTGCTTCAGATTTTTCGCTTCGGGCTATAGTAAGAGACGGCAATAACAACTTGAAGAGAATATATAAAATACTGGTCTTAGCCAAGTTTACCTTGTTTTGCGTGTTTAAACAAATGGCTCGAAGACGGCAGTAAGACACGCACACCATTATATTCTTTCTAACAGCACAGTCAAATATGTTCGTTGATGTTTTTAGGGCTGTACAGAAACAGTTAATAGACCAATAGTGATACTATATGAAAGTCTCCCCTATAAAGGTCAATATTTTCTAAGCCTGCACAAATGTTCTTCAGAATTCTTGTCTGATTTAGATCTGGATCTATGTAAGTAGCGGCTACTGTTCGTTTCGATGACGAAGCAGCGATAGTAGATTGTCATGACTTTATTTATGTATATATATCAAGTTTAGTATATGAAACTTTGCTCTCTGCAGTGAATCAAGTCTATTTCAATGCGTTACACATTCGTCAATCTGGCTTTGCATTTCTTACTCTCAGTTGACATCTATCTATATATAATATTATATATTGTTGTATGTGTGTTGATATATATTTATCGTACAAGTTTTGCGAGCAAATCGTGTAAATTGGTGATAAGACAACCGCTGCTGAGTCTTTACTATTGAAAACCGAATGCATTTTACCAACAACTAAACCGCTGATTAGTTGTCAACAGTAGGCGAGGTAGACGTTTGGCTACCCTGTGAATGGACTAAATCCGACTTGGCACGTATTCCCATAAATTTGTAGTACTCAGAAAAACAAAATTGGGAATTGAGTTTTAATAAAAATATCACACGTATGTACATAAATACACCCGTAAAGTATTATCTGATAATAAATAGATACGCGTAAAGTATGCCCTGTTGGCGAGGTTTGCAGCAGGGTATACCAGCTACTAGACAATCAAAAAACGGTTAACAGCTTGCGTTCGGATGATAAGCATAAATACGTAGACAGACGCTCACAGCACAGCTGCTGGTTTCGCAGTCGCCGTCGCGGTCGCAGTCAGCGTCGCTGTTAATGCTGCTGTCATTGATGGACTGAGCGACAGTTGCCAGTTGCCAGTTGCCATATTTGCGGTCGCATCGAGCGTTAAGTTTAAAGCGTTTTAAGCGCGTTTGTGGTGCCTTAATGCGGCATTGGTCAACGTATACGTGATATTTGTTGAGTGTATTCGATCGGCGGACGATCAATCAGGCAATTTGTACACGTTTCTGCAGCGATTTATCCATAGGTGACAACGCCCTGACACTTGGAGCCAACTGCTGCTGCGGCATTTGAGTGGAATCCCACATAAGCAGTCTATATCGGACCTATATCTTCGACAGGCTCGTATTGCCATTTAGCGGCGAATGTTCATATCTATCTTATCGGTGGCCAAAACAGAACAATTTAAGCTGCATTGTGCACAGTATTCCACAAGGGAAGCGAACTCGAACTTGTCGAAATGTGGGTCGTAAATCAATGGGTTGCACACAAGAGAGCTCCGTCAGGCCACAATGGTTAAACGTTCAGTCTTTTACCGTTCGCCAACGACTACGGATTTTGTGAGAAAACGTATTTGTTCCGAAAGGCTATCCATTGGACTTTCCTCCAAGTGAATTTATAGTGTTTCTTTGAGTGTAAATCTGGTATTCCTTGAGCCGAACGTGTTGTTTCGCCCATGTGCCCGGCATCGCATTACAAACTCGACGCCTGTACATATGACTTATACTTATCACTTCAATAAGCTGCAAGGACGTGATTTGCAATTAGTCATGAAGACGATACGATAGTCTTGTGGAACAAAACTAAATTGAGAAGTTTATGTGGTACAGAAAACTAAAAATATTGGATTCCTAACAAAAACTATGCGGCAATGAAAAATACACTTGTGTTGTCAAACGAATTTTTAGTTAATAAAGATCAGCTAATTTCCCTTAATTAGCAGGTGTTATCGAAGCTGTTGTTACCAGAACCGAACTGTATTCCAGATAATACTCTTTGTTGTGGTACATCTGCAACAGAGCTGTAAATGTTACTCATGATCCACAGCTGAGATGTACTGTTAATTAACATTAAAGCTGTGTATACATTTCAGTCTTGTGGGGAAGATTAATTTGGAGATGAATTTGAATTAGTGCAGAGGAAGTATCATTTGGAAAATAAAATTTCCTTTAATTGAAGTTTAACTATTAAAATGAAAACCGTCGCCACAAAATCTTTAGTAAGCCACCCAACTTATTAGTACTTGTCATATTTTACACAGTTATCTAGTTATCTGGTCATATTTAAGCTGAGTGATACTTGAGTTTTAAGCCAGACCCGCTTATCGATGTGACGTCAATTTTCCGCTTTCCCGGGGGGGATTTATACATCAATCTAATATCAGTGAAAGAACCAGCGAACCTACGCGGTTGCTAGGCGACTGGTCGGGGATATTTGGCTTTGACTCAACTTGACATATGCTCCGGCTATCACTGTAATACTCAGAAAATTCTCGTGTGAAACCAATGAAAAATTTATCTTTATGTGATACATAAATAAAATATTTAAATATCTAAAACTAAATAAAAATTATTGTATATATTTTTGGGCTTACAGTTAAGGCGGAAGGTAATTTAATTAGCTCAACCATTGCAGTTGGAGGATATGGTAGGATATTAACTGAACACAGGGAGCCAAAAGCAAAGCCAAAGACAGTGAACACGCCCTAAATTGTACAAGATATTTACGAGTGCAGGCAAGCAATCGACTTGCAAATTGATCCAAGATGAATGTGAGCAATACCTTCTTCGACGAGCATTTCGGTTTTATATATTCACATCTGGTTCATGAATATGTGCCCGAATATATCAAGAATCTGGAATATACACCCTGGGTCTTTTCACTACTTGGCTCAGTGGTGATTGGGCTCAGCGGTATATTTCCGCTTCTCATTATACCCACAAACGAGAAAATGACAAAAGAAGGCTTCAAAGATCGTAAGTACCTATGATTAATATATCACCTAATCCCCTATGATACATATATTCAATTTTTTCCAGCTGCTGAATCCAAGTTCTTGCGGGTGCTACTAAGCTTCGCAGTGGGCGGTCTTTTGGGTGATGTGTTTCTACATTTGCTTCCCGAAGCATGGGAGGGTGATAACCAAAGTGAGTAATCCTGTGGGAGTTTACAGTTGGATAGAAATAAAACAGAAAATTTCCATTTCTCCAGATGGCGACGATCATCCTTCTCTGCGATCGGGACTCTGGGTACTCTCCGGTATACTTATCTTCACCATTGTCGAGAAAATCTTTTCGGGCTATACCAACGCTGACGAGCAGAATCCACAGCCCAAGTGCGTGGAAATAGCAAACTGCCTGTTACGTCGCCATGGTGGCAAGCTGCCCGAGGATGCAGACGTAGATGGGGATACTTGCGCTGGCTCATGCGATATTGAGGATGTGGACAAGATGTGTTTTTTGCGGGAACGAGAACTTAAATCGAAGGAGCCGAAGGAGCAGCCCAAGAAAGTGGCTGGATATCTAAATCTATTGGCCAATTCCATAGATAATTTCACTCACGGCCTTGCAGTGGCTGGCTCTTTCCTGGTGTCTTTCAGGCACGGCGTCCTGGCTACTTTTGCCATACTGCGTGCGTATTTCACTCAGGTTGGCTCTCAAGTGTTTCATTACACATCAGCATTTCCTATTTTTAGTTCATGAAATTCCTCACGAGGTGGGCGACTTTGCCATATTGTTGCGCTCCGGCTTCAGTCGATGGGATGCTGCACGCGCCCAGCTGCTGACGGCTGGCGCCGGTCTCTTGGGCGCTTTGGTTGCTATTGGCGGCTCGGGCGTCACCTCGGCTATGGGTAAGACACTTCTGTGATGTGTTGACTGAAGCCAGAGCTAATCCCAAAACAATCTTACTTGCAGAGGCACGCACATCCTGGATCATGCCATTTACCGCTGGCGGTTTCCTGCACATTTCATTGGTTACAGTATTACCAGATCTCTTGAAGGAGGAGGAGCGCAAGGAGTCTGTCAAACAGCTGTTGGCGCTGATCTTTGGTATTGCTTTAATGGCCGTAATGACCATGCTCTTTGAGCATTGAGCAACGTCCGTCATGCAATAGCATATAAGTATCTTCGGCAACTTTGAGATGTTGCTACCAAAATTGCTTTGTTAATTTTCATTAGGCCACGAAAAAAAAAAAAACAAAATTGTCATTGGCAGTACAAATTGCAAGGGATTTTTGTTGTAGATCTTGCGATTTATGACATTGTGACCCGCCCTGCTTGTGTTATGTAATTATAGCCAACTAATACGAATGATATTTGAACTCTTGTTATTAATTACGTATACATAAATATATATTTTTATACCATACTATATGAAGTCATCAGCAGCTTGCATAGGATCAAGTGAATATATAAATGCAAACTATAAATATATTTCTCATTTAAGCATCAACTGAAAATGTGGCTTTCGTTTTTCTATGCGATATTTCTCGAATTGGATAAAAATTTCGAATGAAAAGCTGTCCTGGCCAGCACCAGACAGGACGTCATCCTAATAGTGAAAATATGTAGATATCGATATATAGAGCCGACGTTCTATATATTGATTATAAACCGAAAGGAAAGATGTACCCCACGAACACAATTCTTTACACTTTTTTGTACATTCTACATCCGTTTTTTAATACCAAATTAAATTACAAGCATCAACCACTTTACATAGCTTTATGTAGAATGCACACACGCACAACGTTGACACAGTAAACGTATTTCATGTTCTTATAAAAAACAAGCCGTTTTATTTTCCACTTTTTGCAAATCGGTTGTTGGTTTGCATTCTTATCTAGTGCGTTTATTTCTTAGACTTGATCTTCTTAAGGTAGAATTCCAATTCCTTGCCTTCCAGAATATAGCCATCGGAACGACCGCACTGGCCGGGTCGGGATGAAATGCAAGCTAAAATAGAATATAAAATAGATTAATATAAATTACATTTTCTTTTTTATAAATCAAGGATTATGGAGTTCAACTGAAGCTCTCAGAGTAACTATGACAAGCGTAAATCACACCCAACAGGCTTGAATCGCCCTTAGAACAAGATTGAAACAATAAAGTTGTTGGATCGCTAGGGTTTTAACATCATTGAAATATCCATAATACTTTAAAGGTTGGGGAAAAATCCATACCTAAGATGCGACCAGATGTGAACTGATCCTCCAATGCCTGCTCAACTTTGCCGTACTTTTGACGCTCAAGGTACTTCTTCATGACCTTGTCGCTGCGTTTCTTGGTCAGCACATCATTCTCGTCCTCCTTTTGCGCGTGCTTAGGATTGCGCTTGCGACCCAGTGGGAGCACGTAGTGTGACTCGTACCATTGACGGAATGGCGTCGCATCGATGACCACGACGCTGTTCTTCACTAACGTCTTGGTTCGCACCAACTCGTTGTTAGAGGCATTGTAGACAACATCAGCGATACGGGTTTTGCGTGCAACACCCTCTGATGCCCAGGCGAAATTTCCCGTCTCCAGGCGTAGAGCACGCAATTTGATATTGCCACCACGGGTGCGCACCTTGTGTACGCGGGCACCGCCAAGCTACAAATGGAGAAGAAATATGCTAAACATCAGCGTTGGATGTATGCAAACATTTTTAAACCACCCGTTAAAATATAATCAGTAGTCCGAACATAATGCTTTTAAATCATCAATGATCGTTGCCCACGAACAAGTCGAGTGCGTTTGCAGTTGACACGCGTTAACATCATTATATTGCCTGTTTGCGCCAATGTGAAAAAAAACAATGGCGGCAGGCGGCTGGTGGACGGGAACAGGTAAGACACTACTCACCTTGGTATTGGCAGCAGGACGGCCCAACTCGAACTTGCGCTTCTTACGGAGCGACTTACGCTTGCCACCAGTGGCGCGACGCTTATGTGCACTATCACGGCTAATACCTTAAATGAAAAAGTAATCGCACACATAAGTGTCATTCAAAGCAGTCCAAATACAAAGATCTATGCACGAGGTGCCGACGATTATCAAACGCACAAATACTATCTAGAATCTGTTACTTTTCAATAATTCACAGATGCATATTCAACTAGCACGTATTCTGCGCATAATTTTGTTATTTTTAGGCATTTCACACTTGGTTTTTTTGATATTTCAGCGCAATTTATTGAAGCCGACGACTCACCCATGTTCGAGTAAAAAGCGAGAAAGAAAGGAAAAGACACGCACAACCTCGTGTCAACATTTTTTAGGTTATCGACTGATAGTAATGGGTAGCACTTTTGCAGGGTTGCATGTTATCTTAATACTGTCCACTCCACACATATTAAATACTGCGCACAAGCTATCAATAACTCAACTAGTTCCTCTCAACACCCAGTGCAACGCACCTCATCTTTTGGTCGATATATGGAAATAATCGATATATTGGTGAACTTCTGACATCCCTACTGTACATGAACTAGAAAAATTTATCCCAAGCCAACTCGGAGCTACATATTTTGTTGATTTTGCGCGAAATGCAATAATCAAAACAAAAAATCGACAAATGTAATCATGGTCGGCCGGAATGCCAAAGCTCTGTCACATTTTCACCGGTTAACTGAATATATTGTGCAATGTAAGCACTGCGACAAAACCTTGTCATCAAAACACACATCATCCAATTTGACGCGCCACCTAATCAGGAATCACAAATTATTGGCGCGAGCGATATTTGCTGGAGACGAAGGTAAAATGTTAGCAGAGTTGAGAGAAGAGTTGAACGCACCAGATCCGGAACCAGATATACACATGGACACCAACCTGGGTGAACGGGAAACCAAAACCGCCGTACGAACTATCATTGAAAGTCAAAACCAGGTGCGCCACGAGCAGCAGCCTCATGCAGAACGCAATAAAGTGATTGGCAAGAACAATAAACTATGGGCACATTTTGTACGCATATCCGAATTCATGGCCAAATGCAAACACTGCAGCAAAACGCTGTCTTCAAAACACTCATCGTCCAATCTGATGAGACACATCATCCGGCGTCATCATAATTTATCAAAAAACCTTAGCTACTCCCAGCACAGCCTGATAACACCAAAAAAAGAGATAATGCAACCAGACGATCGTAGGCAAGGTGATCCCTTGGAAAAAGTAGATTTTGACGATGTGGATAGCATTATTGAAAAAGTTACGGATCACATGGATGACGAGGTAGGAAAAGATAATGGACAAGTTCCAATGCACTATGATTGCATTTTAATTGAAGTTTACATCGGTTTCACTGCAGGAGCCTTTCTACGAATATGTGGTTGATAATTCCGATGTGATGGTATCGCGGAACTGTGATGATGACCCGTCCAATATGGTCCATTCACCGGACCATACCGGCGACACAAATTCAATGGGAGAACCGACAACACAATTGGACGAAAAGCTGAAAGCGGAAACAATATATTACAATGAAATGGCCGAACTAGCCAGAGCCAAACGGCGATTAATCGACCTGCAAACCAAGAAGCTTTTACTTGACATGAACGTTGTTGAGAGCAACTGAAGAGAGGATCTTAAGAGAACTCTTCGCACACAATTATTTTGTTATTTATGATTATACGATAATGCTAGAAGGTCTATACAACAATTTGAATTACAATTACATTACAATTAATGATTAAAAGAAAAGGAAGATAAATAGCTACAATTGTGTGCACTATAGCACTAGCTAACCGAATGCTGCTCCTGTCCGGCCTTGAGCCTCTCTATTTCCAGCCGCTCCTTGCGCACCTGTTGCGCCACGAGAAACTTTTGCATGCGATAGAATCCAGCTTTCTCGCTGAAATACATGGCCTGCTGCCGCAACAGATCCTCCTTAAGTTCGCGCATAAGTGGCGTATCCTCTGCGTTTATGGTTGTAGTCACCAACTGGGCATCAGTGCTGTCGTTACTGTAATCGGAAACGACATTGTCGCCCGTCTGCACAGACAATGTAGTGCCACAGCGGTTACTTTCAATTAAATGTTCACTAACCTCTTCGACGTTCTGTATATCTTCGTCAATTTCGATTAGATCATCGTATAGCACATCCTCGCTCGTATTCGATAGTTTCGCTTCAACATCACTGACCACAGCCGCACTACTATCATCGGCCACTACTTCCGTGTATAAAGCGGCAAACTCCTCATCCTCTTCCTCTGTGGCGGTAAATTCCTGATATATAAGATGAAATCAGTTAATATATTTAATATGTATATATAGTGTCTAACATACTTCAGATGGTTCGCCACGCATAGCAGCACTGTGTATCTTGATCATATGCTTGCTTAAGACCTCCTCCAGGTTGTCGCTGTGTACAAAGTGTTCATCACACATTTGGCACTTCCATACCGACGGATCACTGGTAGCATCACAGAAGGCGAAAAATGAATTATCATCAGACTGATACTGTTCTGACTTGATTGGTCCTAGATGCTCCTGTCCATGCCACACAATATTATGCATACGATGTAGATGTCGCTGCAAATTGCTTGTGCCTCGATATGATAAATTCTTGAGGCACACACGACAGCGCACCGTATCTTCCGAAATGCGTGTTATATATCTCCAGACCATGCTGCCGCTGATGTTGCTACGACGATGGCTGCGTAACATGGGATTCTCATTTGTGCTCGACGTGGCGGCTTCCTGTACTTTATCGGTTGATTCCATTTTCACTGATGTTGTTTCATCCATGATGCCATGTCGGCGCTGCAGATGCGTTATGACATTAGCCGTGCCATGGAATCGCATACGCCGATCGCATAGGGTGCAGAGAACCATGTTATCGGCAAGCTTCTCGCAGTAGTTCCACACATAGCTGGAGCCCTTGCGCTCCTTTTTGCACGATTGCTCCATAGACCAACGCACGTTGAGAGGCATTTGTTTGGCCTAGAATTATGCCAATTTTTAATTGGAACCGACTGATATGTCTTCCGCACTTACCACTTCCTCTAGTTTTTCGGCATGCATGCGTCGCAAATGTTTTGTGATATTGGAGGTGTTGCCACCACCGAAGTAAAGAACTTTTTTACATATGTGGCACAGGGCGCGTTTCTCATCCAGCTTGGTGCAAAAGTTCCAAACAAAACTACGATTCGGACGGCCTTTTTTTACGACTTCCTCTTGAGTCTCTGTGATGCCATGCGCCGTTTGCAAGTGTCGACTTAAATTGGTCGTTCTGTTGCCGAAAGTTTCGCTGCACACCTTACATCTGAAGACATCCGAATGGTCAGGAACTGGGCTAAAGTATGTCCATACGAAACTCTGACGCTTGTATATTGGAAGAGGTATTGTTTTTGGGCTTTCTCTTGTCTCATCGGCTTCATGGTCGGGCATTGAATCTCCGTCATCAGACATTCTGCCACCTGGATTACGACAATGTAAAAAAAGTGATACCGTCTAAAATAAATGATTTCCAATTATTCCTTATGGGGTTCTTCCTCGAAGATAATTAAGCCAAACTCAATTGTCTTGTTTTTCAATAAGATTCGATAACAAATGAAATATGTCAGTGTTGCCGAACTAGTTCATCAGTGTTGCTTTGGGAACATGTCAGATGAATAAATATTAGTATTTTTTACGCGTCTCTAGCAACAGCAACTCATTTTTCAGTCAGATCGCTGAAAATTTTGTAGCGCATAGACACAAAATGGCGAGTTTTTCTCCAAACCAATTGCGTCAATGTGCAAGATTTACGGGAACTGTCTGTACTCCCGAAAAAGAACAAAAGCTGCGCGAGCAAATTCACAACGAGCTGGCAAAGATCAAGCATTGTAGCAATCCCACATATTCGTGCAGCCTCACGCGCCTCGACGGCTATGAATATTGTATTCGACACATTCTGCGCGATCCGCGCGCCAATTACCGCCAGTGCACACATGTATATCCCAATGGACGTAAATGCACCAATGCGGTGCCTAAACTGGATACCAAAAAAGAACAGATACTTACGACACTCTGCTTTGAGCACAACCGTCAGACGCAGCTGCAAAAAACCCACTCGTCGGTGGGTCGTTTTCGCACCCGTGTGGAGACGAATGAGACTCTTCTCAACAGTTTATCGCATCACGTGAACATCGAGGACATCAAACACGAACTGCCTAAACCAGAACCGGATGATGATGAAATAGATGTTGTGTCTCCGAACGTGACGCCTTTCGGTGAGTGGTTTTATCTAAAATACGGATGCACTGAAGCATATATCAAGCTGACATGGATGTGGATTGACGTTCGTTAATCATTTCACTTACAGTCAATCAGGATCATACCAACTCTATACCACAAGTTGTGGCTAGTGTTCGCAAGAGACGTCGAATTCTAGATTATGCATCGGATAGCTCTAGCAATGATGAGGATCCGCCCTGTTTGAGAAATACAGCAAAGGATTTGGAATTCTATGAATCGGACTATGAGAGCGTAGACTCCGAAGAGGACGATCCTTTAAAGTAAACTAAAAAACTCTCTCTTAAACACATGTATACAATCTTGCTATTATATTCTAGACACGCCGGTGTTTACACACGCGCAGAAGCAGTACGCTTGTCCGAAATGAAGCTCACCAAGCTGCAGGGCCTATACCGCGATCAAATAACACATTTGCAACATGTCTTGAAGCAGCGTCGTCGCAGATACTTACAAGATATACGCCGCGAGCGCGAAACTTATTGTAAGTAATTCCAATTTTTTAGTATTTTAAACTTATAATATTCACCCAATTGTAGGCAGTATTCATGATCAGCTCAAGGAGACGCCACACGAGCGTAAATTATATGAACAGCTGAAAGCGTTGAATGGCTATCATCGACGGCAAGGCGTAGAAGCTGTGCTTTATAAAAAGATGAAGGAAAAACGGGCACGTGATACTGTGCTCACAGCAAAGGCTTCAAGCCAACCGAAATGCGTGTTTACCGAAGGCGGCGTCAAATGTGGCGAACGTACGCTGCCTTGCTGCAAGCATTGCCGCAAGCATATACTCGAGGACAAGCGTCAGGTGTTGTTTCGCGCCTGCGGCGTGGAGCGCAGTGGTGTGGTCTGCCAAGAGCCCGTTGCAAGCATACTTGAGGATTCGACGTGTGTGCTACACTTGAACGTGGCGCCGCTCAAGCGCCAGTATATACAAAAGGTGCGTTAATTTAGAGGCTGAGCCTAACTTCTACTACAAATATCACCCAGCTAGCGCACTAAAACAATAAGCCTACATTTGTGTACATATACATATACTAATTGCATATACATACAGACATACCCCAATCATAAACGAGCTTCATACATAGAAATGCAAAGAAACCACAGTCGATCTGATCGAGCCACACAGCTTACAGCTCAATTAGGAACACAAATAATTATAGATATATACATATATACATATATTTTTGAGTATATAGTATAGTCATAGCTAGGCATACATATGCAAATATATGTAAGTATATCGTAGCATAAAATGAACAAAATGCTTGTGATCCAATTTTGAATAAAATACCGACATCTCATCCCCCTCCCCATCCATAGTTTTATGAAGTGCCGAGCGCACCGTCGAACGAAACTATATTTGCAACTGGTGGCAGTATGGATACTCCTATCGGTGATACTGATCAGATCGATGATTCCATCGACTCCGATGCTCAGAACGATCTCTTGGATTTTACAAATGGTATATTTGATTTCGATCAAGATACCGCCGAAGATCTAGTTAATTCAATTGATGAAAATTGCGTAATGTTACTTGACATGGACTGTAGTGAATTGGGGCTGGGGCTCGAAGATCCTTGTATGAACGATGGTAGTATTTTATTTGAAAATGAAGATCAACTTTCCATTCAAGACGAATTGACCTCAAACGGTGCAATTTCCATCGAAAACTCCAATCCAAATTCCATGCAAAATGATCCGAACTTTGAACACAATCAATCTGAGGGTGATATTTTGAATATCCTCGAAGGCATTGAGGAGCTGCCCTGGTTCAATGCCCTACTCAACTAATCATGAAATCATTAACTGCATGTACTTTTCTAACATTCATATTCAGAATCATGATGGAATTGATGAACAAATTATTCTAATATCTGTCAAATTTCGTTCACAGAAATGCGAATCTGAGACGGAGGACGATGAACCGTCCTTATCTACTTCAAAACGCGAAATTAAGCAAGAAAAAGGTAAACAAAAATCTCTCAATATAACCACGGCCCATGGCGAATCCAAATCCAAAGACAAGATTAAGAAACTATGAATATAGTGCCAAAAATGTACGAATTGATCAGCCACACAGTCAACTTTTTCAACATTCTTGTATCTAGTTTAAAATATTACTATGTTTTATGTAATTAGCTTAAAAACCCTTAATGTTTTATGAAATAAATGTATGCGTTTAATTGTTAAAGAAATAATTTTGAATTCTGAATTGAGCTTGTAAGCTGTTAAAAGCCATGAAAGCTATCGAATGCGGCGCGCATCTCTATTAAACAGGGTGTTCACGGCCTCACCCTGTGAACGTGTTCTGTATTTACTTTGGATAGGTATTGTTTATATTTCTATTATTCAATAGAAACTAGATTGACAATTATTTATTATTTTTTTTTTATTTAAGCAGATATGAATCGACAGTTACAGCTGGGAATCAAACAGGTATGTGAGGTGCTTATGGGTTATATGGATTTTTTTATCATTCCGAATTTTTAGCTAACTGCCGGTTACATCAAGGGCCAATTCTCGCCACTGTCGGTTGCGGAACAAGCACTGACGGAGGCTGTTAATCTGAAAACCTTAAATGCCTTTGTGTGTGTTGCTACCGAGCAGGCGCTGCAGCATGCTAAAGAGTCAACTCAGCGGTATGCAGAACAACGTCCGCTTAGTGCTTTGGACGGTGTCCCAGTAGCTATAAAGGATAATTTTTGTACCCGCTCGATGCCCACAACATGTGCTTCCCGGTAAATTGCTTAATACGGATAAAAATTGCACAGCATTTCTTTAACAAATAATTTCAGTATGCTGGAGGATTTCGTTCCGCCTTACGATGCAACTATTTCCGCTCGTTTAATTGAAGCCGGAGCCGTATTACTGGGCAAGACAAATATGGACCAATTTGCTATGGGAGCCGGCACAGTTGACTCCATTTACGGGCCAACCAAAAACATTTGGAGTGAGTCCTTCGCTGAAGATAATTGGCGAATAGCAGGTGGCAGTTCCGGTGGCTCTGCATCAGCTGTTGCAGCTGGGTTATGCTACGCGTAAGTTTATTTCTGTTTACATTCTTATTTCCACCTAACCTCAAATTTTAATGAACTTGCAAATCACTGAAATATCTATGTGATATTTGAGAAAATTAACTTATTAACCGATTTGAGTTATCCTAATTCTTTCGTGCCGAAATATGTTCGTTTATTTACGCACAGCAGTCGCGTTCCGTCTGTGGCCAACAGCATTTTTCATTACATAACATTCGCTTACAAAACAAACTAAGGGTTACTGCACTAATTGTTTAAATTATGATTTCGGTGTTGCCAAGATCCTCGTCCGAAGGCAGCGTGATTTTGGCAGGGTCCACATAGTTGGGGCTAATAAGATCGAGGCCCGCTTGTTCCCGGCGACGAAGTTCTAAAAACCCTTCGCGCTGTGCCCAGCTGCGCAGCTGTGAGTCGGGCAAATACGACCAGTAAAACGTACCCCACACTAAGCACAGCGTAACGGCAAAGAAGAATGTTGATTTGGTTGCCTTCCGATCTTCCGCTTCAGATTTGTAGTCGAACCCGTAACTCATCCAGTTTTTCGGGCTGGGATTTGCGAAATCTTCGGTTGTAACGCTGGTGGGTGCAACTACCGTTTCATCCTTCTTAGGCGATGTTTTAATGCTGCGGCAGAGTCGCAGAGTGGCTGCCTGGCTTAGTGCCATCGAACGTTGCAGTGCCATGGCACGGCTGGTTAGGCGAAAAAGCGCAGACATCGCTTCAGGATGCTAGGAATCGTCAATATTATAATTCACTTCACTTATAGGACAGTGTGACCGTTTCGTAAGTGTCAGCTGAGCAAGCGTTCAAGATGGAAAGCGATATATCGAAAGCTTCTATACAAACACTAATCGATATTTGACTGATGTGTAACAAATTTATTAATTACAAAAATATCTTAACATTTACTCTAGTGCAATTGGCTCGGACACAGGAGGGTCTACGCGCAATCCAGCCTCCTATTGTGGTGTCGTTGGTCTGAAACCCACATATGGTCTTTGTTCGCGTTATGGATTAATACCACTAGTCAACTCAATGGATGTGCCCGGCATATTAACACGCTCGGTTAGTGATTGTGTTGAGGTGCTCAATGCTATAGCTGGTCCCGATACTTTGGATTCTACAACAATACGACGACCGTACAAGAAGCTACAGCTACCAGAAGTTGATAACATTGACTTACGAACGTTGCGAATTGGAATACCCAAAGAATACCACTGCGATGGTCTATCTACTGAAGTGCTTGAAACTTGGACAAAGGTGGCAGATATGTTAGAGTGTGCAGGTGCAAGAGTTTCTGAGATATCTCTGCCTCACACAGCAGCCAGCATATTTGTTTACTCCATATTGAATCAGTGTGAGGTAGCCAGCAATATGGCGCGGTATGATGGCATAGAATATGGTCATCGTGCAGCCGATGAGAGGAGTACCGAGCAGCTATATGCTCAGTCTCGCGCTGAGGGCTTTAATCAGGTGGTGAAGACGCGCATATTAACGGGAAATTATTTGTTGTTACGCAAGAACTACGACCATTATTTTGAAAAGGCTTTGCGTGTGCGTCGTTTAATTGCTGAAGATTTTACCAAAGCATTCGAGGCGCCAGAAGCGAGTAAAAAAGTTGACATATTACTAACGCCTACAACGCTGAGCGACGCGCCCCTGTATAAGCAGTTTGTTACATTCAGCAATCGCGATCAATGTGCTGTACAAGACTTCTGTACTCAACCAGCAAATATGGCGGGCATTCCGGCTGTCTCAATACCCATACGTTTGTCTAAAGCGGGTTTACCGATTAGTCTGCAGTTGATGAGCAATAACTTGAATGAACAGCTGCTGCTGACTGTGGCTCGGTGGATCGAGGCCCAGGTTGAATTTGATAGTCTAGCTAGCTTGCAACGGCATGCAGTAAGCGTGTAATCAAGTGCATTATCAATAAATGTTTCTAAAAATATTGGGTTTGAAAAATGTAATTTCGCGCGTATCGTTAAATTTGCGATAACGATACGATACGATACGATAAACGAGAACAATAAGAAACACCATCGATTCTCGGAGTATTTGATAAACCAATCTGGCAGCACTGCTGAAATGTCTGGCGAAGGTAGATGTGCGAATTTAATACAAATTCGACCTTCCACTTTACGCGGCTTGAAGAAATGTTCGAGTTGCGGAGCCATAAATGGGAGTCGAGCGCTCTTCTGTCGAAATGAGGCCTGTCCGCAAAACAAGAATTTGCTCGATGGCGTGCAGCTGGTCTGCAGTCGCGCCGGCTGTGCAGCCTATTCGGTGCGAAGCAAAGAAAGGGATCCTGAAGCACAACCGCGTAATTTTGTATCCATAGAGGATGTTACTCTGTCCCTTCAACCAAATGCCGCTGTTGTGTCCAGCAAGGCGATATGTTATGTGGATGCCTGCAAGTCCAACAACAACTGCCGGCACATCAAGGCCTGTCGTGAGGGACAGGATCAGATGCCTAAGGCGGAGGTTTACAGTGTGTCACGTGAGGTGCTCTGGAATCTAAACATCAGTCAGGAACAGAAGAAACAGCTCTGGCAACAATACAAGACGGCCGAGGAGCAAGAACACTGGCCGGCAGTACAGCGTATAAATGCTAGCACTTTTGTGGTGAAGTGCCAACGGTCAAACACATTCCCAACTGGTCACCTGCATGTGACAGCTCTGGCCAATGGGCAGTCCACCAAGAAAGGTATCTATGCGTGCGTATGCCGCAAATTGAAAATCATTGTGGAGCCAGACAATTCGCTTGTCATGCAGGATGAAATCTGTGATCATTTGTTGCTCGTGCTGGCTGGCATATTAAGTTCGCCGCAAGGCAAAACGATTTATGGTAACTTTACTACGAGCTTGCAAACATTCTGGATGCCGGACAGACTGGAAACGCCTCTTGGTGAGGCGACACACGATGATTTCAGGCTGAATTTAAACATAATTCCAAGTGGCGAAGTTAACCTCTCTGAGGATATTTACATTTTTGACGATGAACTCTGTCTAGCAGACACGGATGTAAGTATTTACCGCCTATTTATGTAAATACTTCGTTTACTAATTATTTATCGTAGATGCTACCCATGCCAGACGAATATTCGGACGTTATCTACGACTTGGATACGACACCAACTACTACCAACATAAGCAGTTGTGCTGCCAACGATACGCAGCTCTTTTCTAATTTTGATATATACGCAGAGCAGCAAGAAGATCAGCTTCTGGAGCTGACCGATTGCAACATAGAGCTAATGGATCAATATCAGTTAACCGATCAGATCGATTTATGCAGTGTGGACATTGAGCTGCCGGTAGTCAACGAGCCCTACAACATACTGACTCCGCAGCCCATCTATACGAAAACACCGCCTACAGTTGCTAACCAGCTTCCCGACATAGAACTGCCCACTATTGCTGTGATCAAAAAATCCACAATTAAAGCGGCTGAAATTATCGATGAGGTCAAGACACGTAAGCAGCCTCCTTTGCCGGCCAAGCGAGCGGTCATTGTCAATGATCCTGTCAGTGCCACTGTAGTTGAGACTGTGGGCATTGCAGTGCAACCAGCATTGGCCTATGAAGCTTGGCTGGACTATGTGATAGAGCTATTGAACTCTATTATCGAGCCAGAACCAGCTCCTAAACAGGCGTTAAGTACGCGCCAGTTAAAGCAAAGCTTTCATGTACACAAGGTATGTACATTTTATATACATAAAATTTATATAATAATAAACTATAAACTTCTATAGGAAACCTTCTCACACTTTTGCAAGACCTTCAGTGCTGGTATCAAGCGACGTCCCTTGCATCAGCTGTCAGTAATCGATGCTGGTAAATACAAAGGTCTCAGCAAATACGTTTGGCACTTTAGCGCTTCGCACACAGTGAGGCGCATCTTCAGCAATCGCAATGTTTGTGAACATATAATCTCTAGAGAGGCTATAGATTGGTTGAATTAATAAATAATAGTTGATTTCTTAACAGCTTGTCTTGCAGTTGGACCGCTGCTTCGAACGAGATGAACATGGTGAATTTGTGCCTTATGTGCGACAGGCGCCCATAAAAACTTCCGGAACAGGCAGACAGCGTCCGGTGCATGCGAAACTGAAGCTTTACATGGTTAAAATGGTCTTCGATGTGGAGCAACAGGTGAAAACTTAAACGGAGTAACAAGGCTGCATGACGGCAACATCTGTTTCGCTCCTGCCCTTAGTCTGCAGCCTTGTCATATGATAGTCTAGGATTAGCATTTCCTGAAATTTCTGCAATCTGAAACTTACAGATAAAGAGTGGACTGTATATACATTGGATACCCGATGTGCTCCCGCGGAGCAGCTTTGGACAGATGGACGTGGAATTCACGCTGCAAACGCGAGCTCCAATTCAGATGTGATAGAACTCTTTGGGAACTTTAAATCAGATGTTCTTTATTTGTATTTCCATTCACGTTAGTTTTATAAGTATTTTGTTTTCATGTTCATCCACATCAACGTTTCATTAGCTTATATGTAACTTAGGTGTACATAAATGTATATATATTTTTCTTTTTGCATTTTCTGTCTGTTCAAAGACCTTTCTGATCGCTACGTCTCGCCTCAAGAGCTAATCGTTGAAGCCATTTTTGACTATCAAACTTCACTCTGCAGTCGCTTTAATGCGCTTCTACTGACCGTTTACTCTGCTTTCTGTTCTGCTATCAATTCTCTGTCCTACGGAGTTATTCCCCTTTAAAAACTATGGGCTGTATCCAAGTATTCCCCCTCGCGTCGCGCTTAGCTCTAAAATCGTGGGTTATGCTTATGTTAGGCTTTTGCTACATTTCAGCTTTCTTACTAAACTGCTTTTTTTTTATTTTCGCTTTTTTTTTTTTTTTTGTGAATGGTTTTTGTGTGTTCCTTCTTTTTGTTTTCTATACGCTTAAGTTTGACATTCATCACATTTATAAATTGCATAACACCGTCAATTAGATAATATATTAATATATGATTTGTGAAGGTAGTTAGTCTTGGAAAGGTTTCCTTGCTCGAGAAGTGTGTGCAGATTTTACTTGTAATTACTTTTAAATACTTTTCTTTCTATTTTCTGTTGTTGGTTGTCTTTTACAATATTTTACTTAAACTTCGTCACATTGGATCTCGTTTGTTCTCGTTTGGCTGTCATTTACAAATCTTCAATCGATTACTGGTTCAATCAAAGAATTTAGCTTCTGCCGTATATTAATTTTGCATAACTATTAGCTACATTTGTGTTTTATCGTTAAAATGCATTAGTTATCGTTTAGTTTGAAAATAATATGGGTTTCGTTAGCATATATTACAGATGAAGAAGCATTCTCGCTGTCGCCTTGTTTGATGAGAATTTACAAGCGTGACTATAAGCTAGACTATCATAGAAATCGTATCTTAAACACTTATGTCAAATACAGTGCCTACAGTTCGTATGGCCCATAATAAACAGAATTTCAAAATTGGTCGTTAGGTTGAATTTGCGTTCCTCACAAATATAAAATAGACATATGTGAAACTAAAACTTGGAAATTTTTGAGTTAACCTAAATAAGAACGGAAACGCTTGAACATTTGGTACACCAGAAATCGAAAGCAATTGAGAAAATTTATTACCATAATACAGATGAACAGTATAACTGCTTAAGATAAAGTGTACAAAAAACCAGTCTTTAAAACATGTTATCAG
>JABVZY010000267.1:9164204-9174939 GCA_020883555.1 Drosophila nannoptera
AAGCACCTTTTGGCTGGCGGGCAAATGTTTCGTGGTAAGCTGATAGCTCAATGCGCAGCAACACCATGTGTGTGGCTATGGGTGTGTGTGTGTGTGTGTGTGGCGCAACTTGCATTGCAAGGATAAGGCAAGCTGCAGCGGCTAGCATCGATACACTCAGAGGAAAAAAATTAAGCTAATATCCACTGACAGCTCGAACAGCTGGTTATCCTTTCTCATCCTTGCCCTGCGATTCAATTTGCAAGCGAAATCAATGCTCGCTTCCCGGCCAGGCTGAGCTTTCGTCTCCCATTGAGGAATTTCTCTCAGTGCATTGACGCTAGCGCCGGCGCCCGCGAATGACACTTGACAGTGATTTATGGCCGAGGCTACTGATAACCCGGCTAAACTGGGCGGCAAGTGGAAATCTGGGTCGGCGCGCGCTCAGCCCTCGCACGAGTCTCCCGCCCCGCCCACATGTTGGGCTGGGCCTTCTTTTGGCTTGTGCGGCATTTTCATGCCGCAAATGTTGCAATTTCGATCCAAAACGCTCGCATGTGCAATCATTTTTTATCGCAAAATCTTCCTCCAGCCACGCCACGCCTCCCTCAGCGGCTGTTGCCCGGCGGGGGGTGAAATTGTCGACGCGCTGCCCGAGCGGCAGTCACTCAACGCCATTAACCTTCTGTCGATGCCCATTCAATGCGAACAGAAATTATAGATCGGCGAAATCTGTTGCAATTGAGGCGCAACAAAACGCATTACAGCTCCTGACAGGACACTGTCAAGATGCTGCCGATAAAAAAGGACCTAATTGGGCGCGCACTCCCGCAGCTGCCAAAGTGCTGCCACTTTCGAGTGTGTACGCGATAATCGCTTGAGCTCATTTACTTCAGTTAGAGCCAGTCGATGTATGGCCATATTCATCCAATCGATCGGATAAGTCAAGCTGGCTGAACAGGACCTTCGCGGAACAGTCATCCCACGGCCAACAGTCCTAGCTAGATGGCAGAGAGAAGCTATTGCAGACGTTGAGGTAGAAGATATATAAATATATGCTTCTTGAAGATGTCAGCTTTTAGATTCCCCGAATCCTCATGGGGTCCTTTTAGCTGAATCCCTCTGTGCTGTGCCTGCTTTAAGAGCCCATTTCGCAGTCGGTTAAAAGCTAGTGTCAATGCGATAAATTCCGCCGATCAGCTGGACTCGGACATGCACCATATATGCATCTGTATTTTATTTTTGAACGAGCTCATATAAGATTTGATGGGGTCGCTTTTACGGTTAGCTTTTATTCTTTATGTGGCGTGCTCTTCATTTCACCTACGCGTTAATTCCGAATGGACTGCGGATGAGAAATCGCGTGGTGTGTAGAATGGGCGGGGGAGGGCGGGGCATTGGGTTTCGGTTGGCGGCAGCGCTTGTTGCCATTTCCGTTTCCGTTTCGCCGCTGTCCGCTTCGTGTATACATGTCCGTTGTTGTCCGTTGTTGTCCGCTGGTCCAGTTGTCCGTTTGTCGTGTCGCATGTTTGCCAGGACGCGGGGCGAGTCGAGGCGGCGAGGTCGCTGCCGTCCTGTTGCACATAAATCGTTTAAAATAAAGTGATAATTGCATTTGTGTTTCATCTGTCAAAAGGACGACAGCACGGCAAATATGCATGTACCTCAGCTGCTGTGTGTGTGCGTGTGTGTGTGTGTGTGTGGGTGTGCGTGTGTTTGCAACACCCGAATATCTGGCTGGCTGGACTCCACTTGCGCGACATTTTATGAGTGTCGCCGCCGCATGAATAATTGCGATAGCAGCCAATTTGAATGCCAGGCTCAACCCCTGGCCCCGCGCAACCCTTACCAAAGCCAAAGGGGGTTGTCACACTCAGTGTGTGTGTGTGTGTGTGTGTGTGTGTTAATTTCAGTGTCACTGTGAAGTGGATTAAAGTATTTGCATCGACTTACACCCTAAAACGAGTGCAACCCCTCAGCCGAGCCGCAGCCGCAGCCGCGGCGCCCGAGCCGGAGTCAACAGGGAGCGCGAGAGAGTCCTGCAGCAGATGAATCATTCAGTGCACACTGAGTGCCACACACGCAATTCCTTCTTTTTTTTTTGGGATGCTGTTCGTACCTCTTGATTAATATGCGACGTCCCGCTGCCCGGGCGCCGCGTGTGAACCGGCCGAGTGTGGCCGGCTTTAAAGGCCCGCGCCCCGCGGCCCACTTGCAATTGAAACATTCAGCAAATAGCATTAATATTTATATTGCTTCAGTCAAGGGGCGGCGGTGGGACAGGAGCGGCGCTGCAAGTCGATGTCAAATGCGGCATCAAGTGCCGCATCCCGTTAAGGGATTCAAATTGAATGCAAACAATAAACGCGCCGCAGCCCAGACGCCGCATGTGGCAAATTAGGCCGCACTCGAGGCCGGCGCAGGGAAACCCAATATGCTCTACCCCGAAAAAGAACAGAAGGATTAACGAAATGAAAAATAATGGGAAGCACAGGGCTGCACCTGGAGATACCCAGCAGTTGAAGAGGAGTAGACGCTCGGAGGGCCTCGCAGAAAGTCCACTTTAAGTTATCTGTCACATTGTGGCATCCTCTGGAAGCTGCCCTAATTGACCTGCTCAATTAGCGTGCCATTCGCTATTCCCCAGGCATTCACTTTTCACTTGCCTTCAATCCAATTATTCACTTGAGTGTCCTGTCAAATTTTATTTTCAACTAAGACCAGGCCGAGCCTTGACCCCGATCGGAGCTCGGGCTGAATAGGATTGAGCCTCCTTGCAGCTACCCTATCCAGACCGATGAGAACGTGTCGGATTGATGAATGGCTTTGATTAGGTAAGCATTTGGAGCTATTTGCAGCCTAATTGCGGGCCATGCGTCAACGTGCCGCGGCAGCTAAATGGCTTATTAATACTTAACGAGCGTTTACAAAAAAACACCTCAAATAAATTAGGCTCAAACGCACAAGGCGGCATTCCGTTCACATACGTCCGGCCGTCCGGCAGTCCGGCTGTCCGTCCGTCCAACGTAAAGCACATGTTGTTTAATTGCTGGCCATTTGCCTAATTTTGAGAGGAAGTCAATTTGACGGGCGGCACCGTAATGCGAGCTGGTTCCCCCTGCGGGGATTGCCGGTTGTGGCATGCACCAACGGCACGTTGCATGTCCATTTGCAGCCAGCACAAGAAACAGCAACAACAACAGCAGCAGCAGGACGAGTCCTGGCTGAGCAAAACATGGCAAATAACTGCAGTTGCGCGAGCTTTTAAGTGCTCGTCAGGGGAAATGAGTTTCACTTTTGCATGCCACACGCGCGGCTTTTCCTCTGCCCTGATCCGTGGCCCCTCATGCGAGGGCCAAAAAAAAAAGCCAAGTCAAGAAATGTGCATATAAAAAGTGTAACCAAATCTGAGTGAGGACAAAAAAATTGCTCTTATTATGCGAAAGAATTGCTAAACGAAAGTCTTTATCGTCCTGTCATCGCGAGGACTTTTCAAGCACGTCCCTCCAGAAGTCTCTTTGGAATTGGAAAGACACGACTTAATTTGGTATATTTAGGAAATAGGAACAAAAGGAAAACAAATCAGGCATAAAGGAATGAGAGCAGTCCTGGAAACGAAATAGTTCTGAAATCTTTTCCTGCCTTCCTTCGCCTTCGACGTACTCGAAATCCACCCAGTCCACTCTAGCAACATGGCTAATCCATTGATGTGAGGATGTATTCAACTGTCACTTGATTCTCTGACCCAATTCTGAGCCAAAGCCCAAGCCCTTGGCTGTTGTGCGGCCCCGTTCAGCTGGAAGTGCTCGACAGGCGCTCGGACAAAATGCGCTCATTATGCACACTATTCGGATTCGTAATTTCTCGGTTCGCATTATAATTCAGCGCCACTTAACTGTTGGCAAACAGTTCCAACAGTTGCAGAGCACCACTCCGGTCCACCTTGCGCCCCGCGCCGCCCACAGTCTCTAGCATAAATTCCACTTTTGGTTGCCAACTCATAAAAATTAAATAAAATATGCATTACGGGGCAGAAAAAATAAGTTGAGCTGTTGTTGCTGTTGTTGTTGTTGCTGTTGTCGTGTGACACACTCGTGTGTGCAGAGCAGCCGCCCACGCACGCCTAGCCATGGCTGTAGTTACAATAAATACATATGCAGGGACAGCGGCAGTTCCGTTGTTGGCATTATAGAAATCCCGTTAAACCCACTTAATTCAATAAAACACCTTTCACACACTTGGCGCTGAAGCCGACAACAAACTCGAGCGTTTAGCATTAGTGAGAGTGTGCGGCTGAGTGAGAGTGTGTGTGCGTGTGTGTGGGGCATTGCTTTGGAGTGTGCGCCAAAAGCTACTTCATGGCTGCAATTTACGTTTAAAGTTGCTTAAAGTTGCTAACGACAAAAGTTATAATTGCATAACGTGCTCACAAGGTGGTTTGAGAGGGTGCCAGAGTCCCCGCGTGTGTGTGTGTGTGTGGGCTAACTACAAGCGAAGTGCAGAGGCGTGTGTGTGTGTGTGCGACAGTTGCAACATTCGCATTCGAGGCAGCATATGGCAACCGGAAATGAAACGTAAATCAAATAAGTAAAGAGCGCAAATGCGCGCTACACGCTTACACGCACACACACACACACACACACTCGCATGCACACACACTGAGTAGACACACTAACAGTTCTGCCCCAGACAAGTGTATTGTCATTAGCGACAAGGACGAGACATGGCAGCTACAACGACGAATCTGTCCCATATCTCCTCCCCCCCCCCCCCCCTCCATCTCTCTCTCACACTCCCTGCCTATACGACTCACTCTTTCATTCCGAGTATGCTGTATGACGAAATTGAAAATTTCGTTTTCTTCCACGCATACCCAGCATTTTCGCAGCTGGGCCGGGCTGGCGAGGCGAAGATGAGGGAAATCGGCGGAAAAACTCGATAGGCGGGCAGTTATAGAGCTATAGAAGAGGTAAGTCGTTCAGTTGATTTTCAATAATTTCCTTATCGCTTTGCCTTTCCCTCTCTCCTCTGCCTTTCCTTCGTTGATCTTCGTTCCTTTCCGAAAGCTATTTAGAGAGCATCCCCGAGTCAGTTCTCCCTCTCTGACTCGAGTTACTTATTTTTCGCTATTTTTCCGGGTGAAAATGCATTTTTCGTGAAAAACGGCAAGTGGTAAGCGTCAAGTGGCAGCACTCTTTGTGCGAGCTGTTGGGCTCTCAAGGAAGAGCATTGAAGGAAATTGTTCATATTATAAATAAAAGCGGAAAATGTTGCGAGCAGGGCAATGACGGATGCGACACGCCCCCCCGCACGCACACGCATGTCCTGCCGGCCCGCCTGATAAAGTGTCAAGAGCAGAGGCGCCGCCCTTGGGCGTGGCATGTCGCAAACGCCCCCTTCAATTTCTTTTGCCATTTTCATTACTTTTAAATGTGTTTCGCCGAATTAGAAACATTTCATTTCATTTCTCTGCCTGATGCCCCGCACAACTATTTCCCAGCAGCTGCGAGTGCGTCTTCACTTCCGTCTGCTGCCAGCGCCAGCTCCCCGCTTCCGCCCGAATTCTGTTGCTGGGCGGCGTTTCGAGTAGGTGTTAAAAATGTTTTACGTCTTAATAGCCCTCCGCTTTCGGCCCGATGGCTCGAGGCGTACGTGTACTCACTCGCCGCCCCATCCCCCCGACGCCCACTCCTTCCTCTTCGGCAGCTGCTGCCGCTGGCACACGCTGAGCTGCTTTCGCTTTTCTATTTCCGACGACGCCTTTTTGCCTCTGCCTCGGGTGGGCGTGGCAAAGGGTTGACATTGCGACTAATGGTCTAACGAGTCGACATTCCGCTCGATTGAAACCATCAACAATCAACTCTGCGGGTGTTGCGTAATTTGCATTTTTCACGAATTTCCAAATGAGTTTCAGGCCGAAGACAATCTGTTTGATAATTATGAGCGAAGGCAGAAGCGAGAGAGGCAAAAGAAAAACGTAATTAAATGTCTGCTTAAAGTCTTCAATTCTCCCTAGGCATTAATTGAGGGAAGTATTTAATATTTAGTCTTCATATCTTATGTGTGAATGGCGAGCGTGCTTAATTTTCGCCTCAGCCTAAAAGTATGCTTTGAATTTTGATTTCAAGGCAGTGGCTAATTATTGCGGGAACGAAACAATGTTGCTTCGGACTGCTTCGCCCATCACGCACATTGAGCCAATTCTCATTGCAGTTAGCCCACAATTCGGCCATTTTCGGTATCCAACCGAATTCAGGTAAAGGGAATATGAGAAATTTAAATCGAATTGCAATGGTTCAGGTGGAAATCTGCTTAGCCAATGTCTTGCCCGTCTGCTCCTCTTGTGAGGCTCGAGATCCGTCTTGTGAGGCTGTCTTTGTGCTCAGGCAGGCGTAGGTGTAAGCTGGAATTGTTGCTCATTAGACTCGATTTGAACAATATACGAAATGCAAATATCATATTCCCTCAGCTGGTATCTGTTGTGGGGCAAAATGGGTGAAAAATGTCTAGGACCTCTGGCAGTGGCAATGACGAAATGCTTCCGAGGCGAACACAATTTCGATTTCC
Source organism: Drosophila nannoptera (assembly GCA_020883555.1). Classification (NCBI taxonomy): domain Eukaryota; kingdom Metazoa; phylum Arthropoda; class Insecta; order Diptera; family Drosophilidae; genus Drosophila; species Drosophila nannoptera. The sequence continues at coordinate 9,170,751 of JABVZY010000267.1, forward strand.
GTTACAATTATATGCTGCTTTTTGAAGCATTATCTATGCATCCGCTCTCGTCTGCTTCTGTCAGCTCCTCTCCCTCCTCTTGATCAATCCGTAAGCCGTATGCCTAAATAATTCAAATTAAATGTAAAACCATTTTCGCATCGAAACCAACTGCAACTGGGACTGCGACAGCATTTGTAGAGCTGCGCACATTATAAGCCACATCAGCTGACTCATTTTGGCCAGGTTTTAATTTAGTCCGGCCCGCTGACCACTGTCCACGCAGCGTGCCCCGCCCCTTCGCGCGGCGCGGGGCTTAGCAAAATATTTAAATAATTTATGCGCCCGACGTTATTTCAGTCTTTCGACCGTGTTCAATTGATTCGCAGTCGGAACAGTCGGATCCATCGGTGTGTCCGACTGCGAGGGGGCGGGGCCGGGGGTGTGCGTGTAGGTACACCATGCTTACATGTAATAATTACATGATTTATTGCCACAACACAAATGGAAATCATAAATTGATATTCGCTGGCCCTGTGCCGCCTCCCAATGCAGTTAGCCGGACAAATTTCAGTTTAGCTTCTGAAATTAAATTCATATTAAATTCGCCATCTCGATGAGTCAGGATTGGGTCAGGGGATTAAATGTAAGGCCAGCTTTAAATTGATATTCAGATTAACGTTCGTATTTATGGGAACTATTTTACGATATATCAATATCTCTACGCCATAATCTAACATCGTAATATCTATTTATTTGGCCACCTTCCTTCCCCATCATTTGGCTGTTGGCCTTGATTTCACGCAGCTTTCATTGTGCAAATGTGTTTATTGCGAATCGGCACCAGGGCCACCAATCAGACCAACGGTGGACTGCTGGTCCGACTGCCAAGTCAGCGACGCTGCGACACGATTCCGTCTATCATTTTGGCCATCTATCAACCGAGATAGGCCGTGGCAGCGTCGCATGCTCGTTAGACGTGGCGAAAATATGGCCGGGAGAGGTGCCACAGACGGACGAACAGATTCGGCTACGTGTTGGTGTCTTAATGAAGTATCGATTTCTACTGATTTCCAGCAATATTCGACTCTCGTTTTCGTTTTCCTTTCGTTCTCGTTTTCGTTTGCGTATTCGCTTTGCGGCTTGCGGCTGGATTCCTGCGAGTCATGTAAATCACTTATAGCACGCGATGCTCTCTCTCTCTCTCGCACTTTGGGAATTCGCCGGCTCTCTATCGAGGCATATTTTAGATGCTGTTGATTCGCATTTCGTTGGCCTGCAATTCCCTGAACGTAATCTGAAATTAGTTTTAAGCCCGTAACGGAATTTGCTAACTAAATTGTCATAATGGCAAATAACAACGAAAATAATGACGTAACGGAAAACGAAATCAGGCAATGGACCAATCTCTAAGCGCATCTAAGAGTGTGCTACACACACTCACACACACACACGCAAGCAGCCGAGCACACATTCCCATATGATCTGTCTGTCGCTGTGGCTGCGAGTGTCGGCTCGGTGGCGTATACGTGATGACTTTGCAAATGGCATCAGTGGCAATCATATTGAAAGCTAAGCGCATAAAAAGTGTTTGCTGTGTGAGGACTCGACTGTGGGGTGAGGCGGGGGAATTTTGTTACTGCTACGATATGCGTTATTTGTATTGGCGGATGACCATAAGGGATACCACAAACTCAGCTCCGATAACACAAATGTAATTTCAGATAATTTGTTTGCTCCCTCGGATATGATTTTCTTTGGTAATTGAATAAAGCCAACGACTGCGATGAAAATGCCAATGCGAGTGTCCAGCTCCAGGATGTGCCCGAGTCGGTTGGGGTGTGTGTGTGTTACAGGTGAAGAAGGAACTTGTACATTCTGCGAAAATGTTGAACGAGGATAGTTCAAAGAGCTGCTTGGATGCAGTGCATCTTGGGAGCGTCTCGGACGGCAGGCAGGTGCCCCTCATCGCCTTTTGAGCGTTTTCCCGGAATTCTATTGAAATTCAAGCTATTAGGGTAATAGCTTTTTCACCGAACTGGACCCGACCTGTCCGTCTCGTCCTTGGAGGTGATTCTGTTAATTCCACGCACCGCGTTTGAAGTCCGTCGGCCTCCAATGACAAGGTCAAGGACATTCACTCCACTCCGCATGGCTTAAGAGTGTGATGTGCTTATCCCCATTCATTCCACATGACAGAAGGAGGACGCCCAAGGCTTTCACTTTCCCTTCTAATCACTTGCGTGAAGCGTGTCGAGCAAGTCCTTCTTAACCTCTGCCAGGCTGGAGCTTCCTCCTGCTTGTGCCTTAAGTTTCTCTAATCCTATTTAGAAAAATAACCAGATCAAGCTTCGCAGAGTCGCTCATAAGTTTGCCACTTTCCACTGAACTCATTCACGCTTTCACTTCGCTGGGCTTAAAGCATTGGCTGATCGGCTAAAGATTAAAACTGCATTTCAGCCACTTCGCAGACGATCCTCCAGTTCGGCTGTCTGGCACTTAAACAAATGAAGCTGTCGCCGTCGCGTTATTTATGGCTGCCTTTTCAGCCTCAAATGCTTTTTTATTAATTTGCTCTGTGGGGAATGCACACACACACACACGGGGAGGGGGAGGAGGGGCGGCCTGGGGGGCAGCCATCAGCTCGTATTCATTGGCTGCAATCTGAGGCTGAAGGCTGCAACTTCACTTATTTGTCTGGCCTCAGCAGACTTGGCAGCCCGCCCCCTCTCTCGCTCTCTGTGGTTCCCTTTATCGTATGTTAAAGTCGGCAACCGCACACACACACTCGCACACACACACACACACACACACACATTTTTAAGTGCTTTGTAGAAAGTTTTCGCACTGGCGTTCAAGTGGCGACGCTTTGTTTAAAATGTTCCGCCCTGCTGAGCAGTCAAAGGTGGGCGTGGCCGACTACACACACACACACATACACACATTAATGTATATATAAACACACACCCACACACACACAATGCTAATTCGCAGCGGGTGACAAAGTAAATTATGATATTCGCTTCCCGAGTAGCAGACTGCGTGCACTTCCTGCTTTTTTCGTATACCCTGTAAAAGGCTGGCTGGCCAAAGAGCATTGATTGACTATGCGACTGCCAAAAGTAAGAAAGGAACTCTGGGACTTGCGAGCAGTCCTACTCGAGAGGAGTTCCTAGCATTGGATATACCCTTCACACCGCCCGCCCGCTACAGGGTATCCGTTTATCGAGTGCAGTCCCACTAGAAGCACTTGGCCAGCCGTTTTGGTTGTCGGCATTTCCATTTGGCCTGGTCGGCGGCTGCGACGCGTGATTTGTTGCGCGGCGTATGTCGCGCCTCCCACACCCACGCACGCCCACACGGGCCGCTCCTCTTATACCTTCCACTCGCCCAGTCTCCCTCTCTCTCTCTCGCTCTCTCTCTCGCTCTGCCTGCGTCGCTCAGCGACCAACCAGGCGGATGAGCACTTGGAAGTTTGGCGTATCTGTTTTTGAGCTTCTTAATGGAAAGTTTTGGGTGGTTCAACGAAATTTACGATATGGCCAGGTCCGCCGCCAGTCGCCGACCGGCGTCATGTGAAGATAAGCAAATGAAAAGCTAGCCTCGCCACTCCCGGTCCATGCAGTCCGCGCCAGCCCACAATCTGTGAGCCGAATTGATTTCAGCTTTAAGTAAATTAGTGAAGTGGAGCTCGCCCGCCGCTCGCCGCGCCGCTTTGATGTTTGACCCTCTGATAACCGTGATAACGGGGTCCAAGTAAATTAACAGCTAACTGGAATCCTTGAGCAAGCACAAAGACCAATACGAGCAGGGAATCTGCTGGAGAAAAGGGCCCGCAAATTTTCGTGCAAACTTTGTTAACTATTTAAGACAAAATTTAGCAAATTATTTTCTTCCGCGTGGCTGAAGGCGTGCTCGAGGGCGTGGCCAAAGTCGCAAGTACATATTATGCAAATGAACGGCGAGGGTTCGGCTTTACCTTAAAAGCCGGCTGCTTAGCTGAGCCCCTTGCTACAGCAGCTGCAGCGAAAGTTTTTTGGGCACAGCAGCTGGTGCCCGGACAAGGCAGGGCATGTCCTTGCGCTGCCTGTTAGTTTTTTAATCCTTGTGCAGTTATTAATTTAATCGCACAGCTGCACTTAGCACTCACACACACGCACGCACGCCCGCCCTGCTTCAATGACGAAAAAGTTGATGTCAAATGTAACTT
>JABVZY010000267.1:9216976-9227306 GCA_020883555.1 Drosophila nannoptera
GTCAAATGAATGTGATTTATATTTTCAATAATGAAAGTGACTGCCGCCGCAGCCAGTTCCGGCTTCCGTCTGCTTTTAAAACATTTAAATTTAAATATTTTTCTATGCCTTGATTTATTGCGCTCTCGGCGTGCAAATGTTTTTCCCATGCCCAACGGGCGGGGGCGTTGGCAGCTAGTGGGCGTGGTCGGGTTCGTTTCATGCCCGAGCACACAAAAGATGTGACTGGCTGCGCAATTATTTGTCTTGACTTGTCAGCCAAGGTGATTAAAACTTTGCCTTTGCCTCAACCCACCCACCCAGCCAGCCGCAGAAGAATGAATTGGGGGCAGTTAATGCGGCAGATTCTTGCGGCACGATAAGCACAATAGGTGCCACAAGCTGCCAACAGAACGGAGCAGTACCCACATCAACGCGAAAGCAAACCATTTAGCTTCAGCTTTGGGTCGTATTCGGGGCTTGCAAGGACTCTGCTTGTATTGTAAGGCCAGTAGATTTTTGATTTTGTGGTTCATTTGGTATATATTTTTATTTACTTTTTTTTTCTCATATACAGTTTACATTTTTCCCTTATTTATTCCGCACGAAAGTTGGGCTGAAGAACTGAAAAGCCTTTTTTATTGCTTTTAACGCTTAATGGAGAAATAATATAAAATATTTATTTAAAAAGAACAAACACTTTTAATTTATGCGCGCATACCCGAAACTAGCATCATCGCGGCTGCCTCTTGCCACGCCTCCTGCACATAAACGACTCTCAATCCTTTTCACTTTTGGCCACTTAAGCGCGACGGCCCGCACTCGCAGTCCATTGCCCGCTTCCCCTTTAAGCTGGCATGGGTAATTCATAGCTCTGCGAAAATTTCTCTCCCTCGCTTTTATTTATTTTGTTTTTAATTTTTTATTAAAACATGCGCTAAATGTTCCCCTTGCGGCAATTTAATAAAAATAAAAGCCAGAAAGCAACTTGAGCGGTGGACGCTACGCCTGTTTCAAGCACATACACCCACCTACACACACATACATGCACACACTCTACCCTACTCACACACCCGCAGAGCTTCAGTTCAGGTGAATGCGCGCGCTGCGTGCATTAAATTTTCACTATTCACCTGCAAAAAAATACAAAAGAATCACAAAAAATAAGAAACAACCCAAAAATAAAACCAAAGTGAGAAATAAAGGAGGAAAAGGAAAAAAGGATCGCTGGCGCCGAGGCCAGCCCGGGCCAGGCTGAATGGTAGGCGCAACGCCCAAAGTGTTGGCCATAAGTCAGCAAACATGAATAACAAATCAATTCAGTTTTAACGGTGCTGCAAATTCTTGAGCGCACACCCGCACACCCGCACACCCATTCACACTCACACTCACACAGACATGCTTACATGGCACAAGACTCATTTGAAAGGTGCGAAAACGAGCTGTTGAAAGGCGAGCAAAGCAAAGCAAAGGCGCCGACACACAAACACACACACTTAAGGGACCGCCAAACAAATATGTGGGTATGCGTGTATGTGTGCGCACACTGTTAATGGCAGGCCAGGCCCTTGTCCGCTGCTCGTCGGGCATTTTGAATTTTTAATGCCGCCCGCCTCGCCTGCTTAGGCTTCCTGCTCCAAATTTTTGCTGCTCTTCGTTTCGTTCCATATATTTTGCTTTTTTTAGGCATGTTTGCATACACTTACGCTGCCCAACAAACTATGCATATGCATATGAATGCCTGGCGTGTGTATGTGTAGGCGCCTACTCCATTCGCTACCGCGCACCGCTCCACCGCTCCACCGCACTTGTCTCTTGCTTTTTTATGCCCTGGCAAAATTGTCCGGTAATAAATTTTCAGCGTTTCCTGCCGACAAAGCGCCGCGCTTTACAACACTTTCGGCATAAACAAACAAACAGCACACACACACATATGCCGCTGGCCATGCGTGTGAATGAACTATGTTAGTGTGAGTGTGTGCTTGTATATGTACATATGTATGCGTACATGCAAGTGTGGCGTTCATGTAACGGAAGTTAAGTACACACTAAGTTGAGCTCGTCCGCTTGTAACGTCGCTTCCTTCATATGTTTTTTGATACTCGCCACACGCACACACACACGCACACACAGGCACACACTCAGTTGCCGCTGCCCCGCAGGTGAAAATGTTTGTGCTTTATTTTTTATTATTGTGCACACACACAAACTTACGCACACACATTGAGCCCGCTGTCCAAAGGCTTAAAACAAAACTTTTGCGCTATGCCATCAAAATTAATGTCGACATCCTTGTCGCTGCTCCTGCGCATTAAGCCCGCTGATGAGCTCCTGAATGTAAATGCTTGTGTTTGCGTGTCCTTGTATGCGTTTTGCATATTTTTTGTCGTGTGTACTTATGTTTATGGTGTTAAGTGCATTTTTCAAGTGTTTCCACGTTTACGCAGCAAGTTGGGCATATAATGCTATGAATGAGCCTAAATAAGAGACTCATTTCGTGTAACAAACTTAAGTTTATATATTTGGAAAAACTTCAATGCTGCGTATTCAATTGAAAGAGGTTACGCGAGAATAAATATGAAATGAAATATAACGAAGCTATTTGCCGCCTTACCCAACACTTTCAATTCGATTCAAATTAAAGTCTGTCCAATGTACGAAATTTCCCTAAAATAATGAGCTATAAGTACAGAGTCCAAAGATATACAATTGTTGCACATGTCAGTTTGTAAGTTCTATATGGAGCGCAGTTTATGAAGCGCACAATGCGAGCTCGGTATAATGATATGCCATTGTAAGGATCGTCTATTATGTAGCCCATGTGAAAATCAGGCACAAGTGCTTGTAGGCACACTGCTTGTTACTTGAGCTAATAAAACACTTACCAACACTGACACTTAAAACTAATTATGCACAGCTTTGCAGCGCACATGAGGTAGAAGTTGGGAAGGTGGGAAGGTGGGAAGGTGCCAGAAAGTGTAGTCTATGCATATCTAGGTGTAACACCGTCATTAACTGTCATTACACAATTTCCATAAACAGCCAACGCAAGTGAATGTATGTAGAGATGTGCCTATGTCCATGCTCGCTCTCGTGTGAGGTACATAGAGCTGCAAAAAGTTGTCGCTGAATGTGCCGGAGAGTGTCTGAACCATTGTTTGTCTTTAGAAACTTTATAAATTGTGTTAAATATTCCATTAAACAGAAAGCTTTTTTGTTTCCAACTGCAACAGTCAGTTGCACCGATGCCAGGGCAGATAAATTGAATGGTTAAAAGGAGGCCCTTCCTAAGTGGACGTAGGTCCAATAGGGGGTAGCTAGAGGAACTTGGCGCTGCTTCGTTCCGAATATAAGCCTGCAATTTTTATTATAATTTTATGCTTAAATGCAGAGCATTTTATGTGCCGGCAGAAATAATGTATATGCATTTATATACATAAAAAGTTTTGTTAGCCCACTTTATTAATGGAGGCGGCAAGCTTTTAAAATAATTGCAAAAATGCTAGCTTTTTTTTTCCCCCCAATGGACACTCTGACGAAATATATGCTTCATTTTATAGATACTTCCATTCAGAAAGTAACTAATAAGAAGATGTACAGCTCACAATAGATTAATCGATAGTCATGTTGTGTACTGAAAACATGCTTTTGAGGTTCTTCAGAAAAAATTAAATCATTGATTTTATTAATTGTAATGCTAGATTTTCGTTAGTAACATTTCAATTGAACTGTTGCGCCCAACATTTAAATAATCATCTGTGACGTCACCATCATGGCAATCATGCGCACTGCCCAACACTACGAAATCCCGCAATCGCGCTTCGGTAATTTTTAGTCACAAAATGTAACCAGAGTTGCAGCCGAGCCTAAAGTGAATAGAAGAGGCAGAACAGTGAGCAACAGCGACAGCAGTAGGCGCAGTGAAAATGTATAATTTAATTTAACTTAATTACACATTAGTTGGCCGCGTTAGATTTCATTTCATTTCGTTTTGCCCCACAGCGCCCAACAGTAAGCAACGTACGTTGAAAAGAAACGCAAGCAGGCGATTAACAAGCGATACAACCGCTAACCTATATCTCATACATACAAACATACGTACGTAAATATATTCTCTCAAACAAACGCACTCGTACCGTCGTGACGAGGAGGTGGTTGAAAGCGTAAAGCAGCCACAAGCAATAAGTAGAAATGCTGCAGCAAAATTTTTGCCGGGTCCGTGGCGCAACGCGGACGTTGCTGCTGGTGGTCGCATGCTGTTTGCTGGCCACTGCTACAGCAGCCGGCTCTGCTGAAATCGATGACTTCGATGACGACGGGCTCGTGGAAGATGTTCAGGTGAGACCAGTCAAAAAGAAAAGAAAAAACGTGCAGTCACACAAACGTCAAGTCATACTCGTATTACGCATACATCAGTAAACACATATGCGTACAATTGTGCGTATGTGTGTATGTATGCTTGGCGGCCGGTTGCCACCGGCACACAAAAGTACACGTCAGTGGCAACAACAGTTGATGTCGTTCTTGTTGCTGTTTTTGTTTCTCTGTTCTGATATGGGGCGTTATAAGGGTTAATAGTGCGATAAAAGCGTAACTGCAGTATCTGCTTTAAGGTACTGACCCGCGCTACGGTTTCAAGCTGTCATTGCATATATAAATACATATAAATTAGAATATATTCTCATAAAAGTAGACACATCTACTATTTACTCCAAGCCAATAAGCTTGCGCAAAGCTCTTCTCGCCCGTTTTTTTTTTAACTCCCATCTTCGTGACTCTCGTGACACTCCTTCTCTTTTGCTCTCTGTCGATAAAAAAATAAGTGTGTCAGACATGAGGTTTGTTCTTATTAGTACCTTGTACTTATATTTGGTTACCAAAGGGTATATCGACTACATGGTATTAGATAATTAGTTGCGAATGTACCTTGGACTATGCAACACAAACACAATGATAAGCATAAACGCAATGCTTGTAACTGAATATTTTAATACTATTCCAATACAAATAGGAGGAATTCGACAACACTGCCGACGAGGAACTTGTGTATGAGAGTCCAGCTATTGAGCCAAAGAAATTCCACTTTGCTGACCACTTCGATGATGTGGAATCGTCGCGGAAGCGATGGATTAAATCGCAGGCCAAGAAAGACGACATCGCCGAGGAGATAGCCAAATACGATGGCATCTGGAACTGGGAGTCCCCACAGCGTATTGTGTGGGCCAAGGACAAGGGTCTGGTACTCAAGTCAAAAGCCAAGCACGCAGCTATTTCGGCGCGCCTTCAGAAAGAATTCGACTTCCAATCGAACAAACCACTGGTGGTGCAGTATGAGGTCACAATGCAGGTGGGTCACTAACCACGCCAACAAAATAGCCACTGCAAAATCAACTTGGATTGCATCAGCCGCTTATGGATAGTCTAATCCAATTAATAGTCATCGTAGTAAACGCTAATTGACCCAATTTCCTCTTCACAGGAAGGCCAAGAGTGCGGTGGTTCCTATATAAAGCTTCTATCGGCCGGAAAAGAAACCGAGGATCTTACTACGGTTAGTCCTAATCTGAAATCTGAACTTGCCCAACTTCAACATTTGTTTGTATTCTCTTGTTTTTGCTTTAGTTCAATGATAAAACACCCTACACCATAATGTTTGGACCGGACAAATGTGGAAACGATGTGAAAATGCACTTTATATTCCGTCATGTAAATCCAATTAACGGCACCATAACCGAGAAGCACTGTAATAAACCGAAGTAAGTGGACCCACATATCTCGCGTACATGCACACACATACACACGCTCACATACACAAATACAAATACCCGCTTGCAAACGCTGTCGTTTATATATGTGCAATGCAGATAAGCCATCGCATCTATGGTCATTTATGTACCTATTTATTCACATAGAATAACCCCATGAGTATCAGTGGTCGCTGATTGCGTTTATTCACTTGTTGCTAATACTGAGGGTTGTGGTGGGGCCATTATAAACATAACATAAATATGTTCCTTAGTTAATGTATTGTACTAATGGTAATGCTTCTCTGCAATATTTACTTCCAGGAACCGCTTGGAAGAGCCCTTCAAAGACAAGTTGCCCCACTTGTATCAGTTGGTTGTGCGACCGGACAACAGTTTTGAAATCCGTCTCGATCACAAGATCATCAACGAGGGTTCCCTTTTGACTGATTTTAAGCCTCCCGTCAACCCACCTGCTGAGATCGATGATCCCACTGATCAGAAACCAGCCCATTGGGATGAACGTGAGAAAATACCCGACCCGACTGCACAGAAACCCGATGACTGGGATGATGATGCACCACCCCAAATACCTGATGCCAGCGCCACCAAACCCCATGGCTGGCTAGATGATGAGCCCGATATGGTGCCCGATCCGACAGCATCTAAACCCGATGATTGGGACACGGAAATCGATGGAGAATGGGAGGCGCCACTCGTGGATAATCCTGCGTGCGAAAAGGCACCGGGTTGTGGCCAATGGAAGGCACCACTCATAACCAATCCGGAATACAAGGGAAAGTGGCGTGCACCCATGATTGAGAATCCCAACTACCAGGGCAAATGGACGCCTCGTAAGATACCCAACCCCGATTTCTTCGAGGATCTCAAACCATTCAAAATGACGCCCATTGTAAGCACTTAAAATCGATTTGCCACATGCACCTATCTAAATTGGATATTATGTGTAATTATTTAGAGCGCCGTGGGGCTGGAGCTGTGGTCCATGTCTAATGAAATCCTATTCGACAATCTAATCATTACGGACGATGTGGATGTTGCGCGTGAATTCGCCGCTAACAGCTTTGATATCAAACGTCGCTTCATTGATCGCGAATCGGTAAGTTGTCTCCCCCACATTTACACGCTCCCATCTAACTCAAAAAAAAAAACATACAAAATAAAACACTAATCAATTAATTTTGAAATTAAAAGAAAACTTTGTGGCATCGCATGATGCGACACATGAATTATAAGCCCGGCTGGTGGGCATTGTATTTTCTATATCTGCTGATTCCCGCCAGCTGTTATGTCTTCTATTTGTATCGCCGCTCCAAAGAGGTCAATCTACAAATATTACATATATTTTTAAGAAAGAGCTACACACACTCATCCGTTAAGCACACTCGCCTATTGCTGCCGCCTTGCACTTTGCACCTTATTGCTATTTGCTCATCTCATTCTGTAGGACTCATTGGTCAACAAAGTAGTTCAGCTAGGCAAAGATTATCCGACGGTCTGGATCATTGCACTGGTCGTAATAATGGCACTTACTGTCATCGGCATCTATTATAAATTTGGCAAACCCAAGAGTCAGGTAATGTGGCTAGCACAAAAAATAAATCAGATAGTAGGAAATGTATTTCCTTTATAAACCATTCTTATAACCTAACAGCATTCGGCAGAGGCAGATGCTGCCGCAGAGGCGAAGAAAACGGATGCCCCGCAGCCCGATGACGAGCAGGAAAATGATGCTGCAGACAGCGGGGAGGATGTGCCTGCAGACGATGCGGAGACGAATTCCAGTCCCAAAAAAGAAAAGTCTGAATTAGAATTTAAAGAGGAGGAGCAACAGCAGAAGGAAGAACCCACACAGACTGAGGTAGTTATAATGACATTAAATTTGTTATTTGCTATATATTAACACATAACATCACTTTCCACTGTCTAATAGGAATCCACCACGAAATCCTCCCGCAAGCGTGCCGTTCGCAAGGACTAATGAACGTGGTAGAATCCAAAACGTTTCTCGGATTCATAAAAACAACTAATTCCAAAAATATGCGGCAGCAAAAAAAACAACAAAAACTGAAAAACAACGACAACAGACGTTCAAAAAAAAAAACAAAAAAAACATATATTGTATTCGTAGTAACACCCACGAATTCAAAGAGTGAGCCGCCAAACACCAAAACTGTTAATGCTGTCTTCTCCAGAGTTAGCGATCACAAGCAGCTGTTAATTAAATGATCTAGTTCGTATATGGTTTGGTATAGTTTTCTTGTGCGTACGGCACCTTCCTTCTGTATTATTCATTGTATTTCTGTTCGTTTACTATCCACATATACTATCTAAACCATACCATGTCCCCTTCTAGTACTGTACTGTCTCAAATATTATTCCGTTCTGTTCTCACTAAAGCTAACAAAGCTAAACAAATAAAAAGGAAAAAACAACATAAATAGATAACTAGACAAATGAGGGAATCAAAGATAAGTGAGTAACCAATAAGCAAGCAGAGAAAGAAAATCTTCGACGTCAGATAGAGGAATAAACTAGAACGAGGGAGAGCAGAGTAAAGGGAAAATATCTAGTTTAATATTATGTAATTTAAACGAAATTTTATGAATATGCTAGTTATACTCAAGAGTTAAAAAATCATTTTTCATTTATAACAATGAAAATTTACAGCGAAAATAAAAATTAATGTCAAAACCAAATATTGATTATATATATATGTGTATCTATCTTTGATTGAATATTTGATATGCAATCAAGAATAACAGCAACCGACACTCAACAGCAACCCGGAAGGACTAACCGACCAGAATGTGCAGACGAACAAATCCTCGTATATCCTTTTTTCCACCACCAAAATATAGCCTGAACTGTTTCTCTGTTAATTTAAATGTCAGCCCCATGTAAATTGTGATTGAACATTTTTGTGGGCGGCCACTGGGTGGCCAGCGCTCATTCCAATCCGCAAATCTACTTCCAATTGGATTTACGCTTGGTGGTGCGTGCAGCGACAACCACCGCAGCACAGACAGCGCTGCATATTTTGTGGTTTTTAGGCATTTACCCACAAAATATTTAGCCAGCAAATAGAATGGAGAAAGCTAATTCTGATTTCTAGATTATCAAATGTGATGGAGTGCAGCCATTTGGCATAAAACTTGCCAATGAGGCAACTAAATTATTGAGCCGCAGACATGTCCTTGCTAAATGCGGGTCCAGCCTGGGGAATGAGATTATATCGTCGCGGGAACGATAGACAATCCGATTTGCAGATCTCGCTTCAGGTTATCGTGCTGGCTATAAGGATAAGAAATAGTCCTTAATGACAGCTCTTAGCAAAGTGAAGGACAAGCTGGAACGAGAAATCACAAATGAATTCCTATTTGAGCTTTGGATTTATCATAATTGCCTGAGTTACAATATAAATACTGAAACCTTCGCGTGGACTCCCCCAAATCGCAAGCAAATATAAATATCCTTGTCGCCGCTCGCCAGATTTAATTCAATTTCCTGCTGCCATAAATATGCCTCGCAGACATTGACTGCGGCCTAAAAGGCACAATTGTTAATGAAATTGTTATGACAGCCCCACGGCCTATGCACACACGCGCACACCGACACACCCACACATGCGTGTATCTCGATTGGAAAATACTTTCCATTCAAATTAGATTTATGCGCGCCAACAGATGTGTTGCCGTTCGAATTGCGTCTAAAATCAACCCGGCGACCTTTTGGGGCACAAAAGACCAAATGTTTGTCTGGCCAAGAGAGAAGAGCAGACAGTGGAGTGGGCGTGAGGGTGCGGGCGGTTAACTGATGTCTGGAACAGTGATATCGACGCACTTAAAAGGATTAACATTTTTGTGCTGACTGCGGCTAGAAAGCAGCTCGTAGCATATTAAAAAAAATATATGGAAAAAAAAAGAAAATTTAAGAGCAGGAAATGCGTTCATGTTATTCACGGACAGGCGGAATATAAACGAGACCCTAGAAGGAATGGGAAGGAGTCTTGACAAGCTTCGAGTGGCTAAAGAGATAGAAGTCTTTATATTACGGTTCAACACGTTGCGGGGAAAATGTATGAAATATAATACACTCCAATTTTGGATGAATTTCTTTATAGGCAGATCTAGATTTATATAGATTGAATACCCAAAAAGCCGATTCATATGAATCTGTAAATCGTTTTAAAGGCGCGTTCTTGCACCCATTACATATTCTATTTCAAATGCCGAGGACCCTCTGCATGCGTTGTATGTTCCGCCACCAGCTCAAGGGCGGCTCTGTCATGTGGTTGCAACCACACAATGCGGCCGCCGGGTGGTGTCCAGCGGGCAGTCCAACCGCTTTTTCTCTTTGCCATGCGTAAGCATTATAATTTTAATAAAAATACATTTCATTTTGCGACCACTTTGTCTTTTTGTTGTTGCTGTTGTCAAAAACAACTTTGAACCCTTCAGGCAGACAATAAGCACGCGCAGACTGCTCTGCCCCATCCCTCACCCATGGTCCACCCATCAAAAGATTTCATAAACGGCGGGCTTCCGAGTGAGCGCTTTAAGTAGAATTAGTTTAACTGAGGGGAG
>JABVZY010000267.1:9299763-9310599 GCA_020883555.1 Drosophila nannoptera
CGGGGCGTTACGGCGATCCTTAGGACAGTTGACATAATCGCTGGCCAAGTCCAGAAAGCATGTGTAGGCTATATAATGGCCGACGGTCAGAGTGGCACCCACATGCGTGATCACGCTGTACAGTTTATAAACATGCAACTTGTCGTCATCGCTCAGTAAACAGCACTTGGCACAGAAGCAGGGCAACGTAAATGTCGTGGGCACATAGGTGCTAACCTTCTCCATGCCGCCGGAGAAACGATTCAGCTGAATGACCAACAGTCGCGGTAGCACCTCATACGATATGGAGCGAATCGCCTCAGTGTAGCCCGTACACTGATTGCAGCTATATTTGTTATCGCCGCGAAAATACTCCTTCGTTATGCACGAGTTCTGAAATAACACAAAGTGAATTAATCATTAAATATATGCATGCTACCAGATGTGAATCGAATTCAGCTTGATTGAATTCAAGTGAATTCAAGTTGCAAAGGAAAACTATTCTACCTGTATGTAAGAGCTGGGTTTCCCCTGCAATTCCGCATTATCATAGCCCGAAATCGGCACAGGTACTGAGATGTCGAGCATGCCTTGCTTCTGTCGCGTAATTGTTTCACAGCTGAGACATTTGGTGGTGAGAACCACGATGCCCTCAAAATCTGAACTGAAAAAGTTGATATTCAGATCTCGTATACGCTCCTCCAAAAGTAATTTTTCCTTAAGCAGAGTAGCTGCATTGGTGTCATTATCACTGGAATATTTTGCAGGTGCGGTTGGTGCCACTGACGCTGTGGCAGCAGCTGAAACGCCGGCACCGCTGAGATCGACAGTATTCAAATAGAAAAGACTATTGGAACCGGCTTGGCCGCCGTTGCCACCGCCGGCTGTGGTCGGGCTATTATCCTTAAGCGGTGACTGCAGTCGTGTCGCTTTGGAGGATTTTACTTCATCTTTTCTCTTTGATTTGCGTGAGAAAAATGATGTTTTTGATGTCGTAGTACTTTGATTTTGACTAGTTGGTATCGAGCCATTGCCTGAGGCACTCATTAGCCCATGATTGCTGCCATCAGAACGTTCCGTGGCATCAACTGTGTCCGCATCATCAGGATTGGCAATGGAGCTAAACATACGTAAAAGTTCATTATTCTCCGCATTGCCATCGAAACGAAGTGCGGCAAAAACTTACCCATTCGCAATAACTTCCGGGCATTCACCAATCGCCTTAATGAGCGCTTGATTCGTTTCCCGAATACAATTCAGCACGCACATTAGAAACTCGTGCGCATCCTGTTGCTGATTGCCCTCAAATGTAGCATTCACGTCCTGTATGGCATGCAGAAGTGTGTCCGCATGATAGGGCTCACTCGAATCGGTCATCTCATTGTTGTGTAAGCTGCTGTACAGATCATGCAATTTCTCACTGACTGACTGGTGTGAGGACTTTTTGCTGCCAATTCCGGACAAATTGCTGGCGTTGCCATTGCTGATATTGGTGGTGCTGTTGTATGGATCCGTGGTAGCCAGATCCTTACTGCTCCAGCTACGTGCATGCTCCAATTGCGCACCTCCGCTCACATTACGGCCCAGCGAAGCGGACTTGGCATTGCGTTGACGTTGAATCACTTGTTGCACCATATTCAAATCGTGTATGAGATGATGCAAGTTATGCAAGAAATGCGGTGCGAAGCGTAGCGTATACACCACTGAATTCAAATAGCATGTGTTGCCAATGTTGCACAGGGTGCCCATGGAAGGTACATGATTCAATATTGTGCTTCCACTGCCATTGAGTCCACCGCCGGAGCCTATATTGCTTGAATTACTGCCGCCTGGTCCATAATATTGGTGGCCTTGTATTTCGGGTGCATCGATGTCGCCCGCACCAGCTGAATTGCCGGCACGTAGGCCAGTCACGCCAGACACATAACCATTGGCCACACGCCGTTGGTCGTCATTTGACGTCTGATAGCGTCGATCGTACAGAGACATTGTTCCGCTCTGTTTGCTTTTTCGGGAAACGCGTCCTCGGGGTTTTTCCGAATTAAGTTCTATTTCTGCTGCCGCAATAGCCGCCGCTGTATCCGGTGAGATAGTTGGATCTAGCTCGAACCCGCGTCGCTGCTTCTGTGCTCTAACACCTCGGCCGTTGCGACCTTTACGTCGCTTTCCTCCAGATGGTTTCGGTTCTGGCAGTACCTCAATGAGATTCCAAAACTCCGGCTTATAGTGTTCTATGAAAATGTATCATATTTAGCGATTTTTCTTGAACGAATGAATTAACGGTCGATTACCTAATTTTATATATTTCAGATCTTCAGAATGTTCTGCGGGAGCGGGGGAGGGCCGCTTCGCTGGTGCCTGGATCAATGGCTTTTCCGGTACAGACGGTAACTCAGTAGTTGGACCACGCCGACGCGATCTTAGGCTAGCGCAACGTTCCTTCCCTGCCACATAAACGCGTCGATAACGTTTACGCTTAGGCGACACGCAATCTTTGCGCTCGTCTATCTGCGGCTCTACGACTTGATCAGTGTATTCCCGAACTGCAGGATAGATAACCGAATAAATTGATAACGCGATTTCCTTCAGATGAGGTTCTACATTTGTTGTGGAAACTTTGGGTTCCTGTGAAGTGTTCGACTCCGGCGCAATATCTTCGTTGATATCTTCGATTTTCAGATTTTTCTTGCTGTCGCTCGGCGGAAGACTTTCTAGTTCCTCTTTCAGCATAGATATGTCATATTCGCGCATCTTTCATTATCCTGCAAAGTACATAAAACTACGGAAATGTTTAAAAAAAATCGAGCATTCGTAAATCTCCTTGTTTACCTTGTTTTTTGTTGTTTGTTTTGGAAATGTAATGAATCAGAAAAATCCTAACGTAAATAATACATTTTATAAATATACAAATATTAAATAATTTAAATTCAATTAAATATGATCAAATGCATGCGAGTAGTTTTGCATGTGTGTTGATTAATTGATTCCTTAGGCATACAACGAAAATAGCAGTGATAGGGTGATAAGAAATATATCTGACACCCAGGTAGGTGTCATGATTCATTTGACAACTATTACTCACAAGCAGGGGGACTTATATAAATCAGAACAGTGCGCGTGGTTAATTTTGTAAATTTCGTACTATGAATTTATTTTCAGTATTTTTATTTGAATTCATAGTTACCATTTCACAAATGAAACCACTCGTTGTAGAAATGAATCAATAAAATTCAGATTCTAGGTACGTTTGTAACGGAATGTGGAACCTGTGAGCTGTGAGCGACTCAATTAACATCTCTTCCGCTAAGCGGGCATACTTCCAATTTGAAAATAATATTTGCCCCCAGCACACGGTCAATTATGTAAAATTCAGAGCATCGCGAGAGCCTTGACCGGCTGATACTGCACTTGATTAAAATTGACGGCGACAGGTGGGTAGCTACGGTTGAGCGGGGTTGAAGCGCGTGTTTGGTGAGGTAGGCCAGAGCCAAGCATTGATGGGGACAGACACAGAGGGCACAAAAGAACAAACAAATGCTAATGCAAATAAAATGCATAAAGAGTGAACGTGAACGTGAACATGAATGTGAACATGAATGTGAACGTTAACTGGGTATATTTCTATTGATTTTGTTGCTAGAATGAAGGTCACATGTCGCACAGACTGCAAATACAAATTACGTACAGGGCGCATGATAATGTGGGTTACACATTTATACAACACAGCTTAGACGGTATAAAAACACAGTTACAATAACAGTACTAGTAACAATAACAACAACATAAACTGAATAAGTAAACAGAATATTATATGCAAAATTTTTTGCTGTGCAAATTTGCTGGATGCTGTGACATTCATTTTTCAAACGTCTAGTTGAGTGTATGAGTGTGTACGTTTTTGTTCTCTGATCTGTTGTATAAATTCGACTCACATATTTAGGGAACAACATTTGCAGGCAGTTGCTATGTTCTGTGTAGCGCTGCTTTGAGAAAAATAAACAATTTCGTTTGCCGTAACCATTGACAAGAAATTTCACTTGCAACGTAACGTAGCGCAACGTAAGAATCACTCATACACATTCGCATGAAACGCTCCCCGTACTCGCTGACACCACATACACTCTAATTTTCACTTCTTTTCACAGCGGCGGTATTCGATAAGCTGCCACACGATTGCTGTACCTTGTTAGGATACATTTCTTCACTACTCCATTTCAGGGCATTGTGGCGGAGCTGCACTTACACATTAGCAGTTATTTAATTGATAATTTCATGTGTTTCTAAGCACTAATTTAGGTAAAGTAATGCGCCGTAAACGTACGACCGCTTGCGGTTGCAGATGATGTACACTCGTTTGGGTTTACTCGTTACAATTCATACCTTAACATATTTGCTCCTCATTTAACAGTGACGTCGATATCAGTAATCGACTCCTCACGAATCTGCCTATAGTTGGCTATGACAACACTATTCACGTCTTCTTCTTTCTCTCCGGCAGAAATCACGATGTCGACTGGAGTAAGTAAAAAAATTGGTCGTTTAAATTTGTTAATTATTGTGCAATCATTCATATAAAAATGTTAAATTGCTTTCCAATGTGCAGAGAAATGATTGAAGTACACGAACATAATTAAATATCCATCTTAAAATGTGTATTTGCAGACACTTTACACTTATCCCGAGAACTTCCGCGCATACAAGGCCCTCATTGCGGCCCAGTACTCTGGCTCAAAGGTGAAAGTGGCCGAGGACTTCAAGTTTGGCGAGTCCAACAAATCGGCAGAATTCCTAAAGAAATTCCCATTCGGCAAGGTAAGAATATTTAGTAAAGGCATATTTTTATAAATATTGCTTATCGGCTTGGGTGTGGAACAAAGAGGTTAAAAGCCGGCATTGCTACGTCAGCAGCTGAATTGACGTTTATGTTATGTCCAAACAAACTTAAAAGTGAAAAAATGTGCAGAAATTGCCATAATCAACCATTTATTGAATAATTACAGGACTTTCTATTTAAAATTCATTTTTAAACATGTGCAAATATTAAGTAAAGTGTACGGATGACTGTTGCATGGCAATAAGTTATTTTGACGATGTGGCAGCCCTTCGTACTAAAATAACCAGCGAACAGAATTAGTAATTCGAAAACTGTTATCTTTTTAGGTGCCAACATTTGAGACCGCTGATGGAAAATACCTGAGTGAGTCGAACGCAATTGCATTCTTCTTGGCAAACGAGCAGTTGCGTGGTGGCAAATGCCCCTTTACACAAGCTGAGGTTCTGCAATGGGCATCATTCGCTGACAACGAAATCCTGCCCGTTTCCTGCGGCTGGGTGTTCCCACTGCTGGGCATTATGCCCCAGCAAAAGAATGCTAATGTCAAGCAGGACGCCGAGGTTGTGCTCCAGCGGCTGAACAAGAAGCTGTTGAATGTCACCTACCTTGTTGGTGAGCGCATCACTCTGGCTGACATCATTGTGTTCTGCAGCCTATTGCATTTGTACCAGTATGTGCTGGAGCCGAGTGTGCGTCGTGATTATGTCAATTTGAACCGTTGGTTCCTCACCATTCTGAACCAGCCACAGGTTCAGGCTGTTGTCAAGGATTTCAAGCTGTGCGAAAAAGCACTAGTATTCGATCCTAAGAAGTATGCTGAATTCCAGGCTAAGACTGGTAACAAGCAGCAACAGCCAGCCAAACAAAAGGAGGAGAAGAAGCCCAAGGAAAAAAAGGAGGCAAAGAAGGAAGAGCCTGAGGAGCTCGATGCTGCCGATGAAGCTCTAGCCGCTGAGCCCAAATCGAAGGATCCCTTCGATGCCTTACCAAAAGGCACCTTCAACTTCGATGACTTTAAGCGCGTCTACTCTAATGAAGATGAGGCCAAGTCTATTCCTTACTTCTTTGAGAAGTTTGACCCTGAGAACTATTCCATCTGGTTCGGCGAATACAAATACAATAATGAGCTCTCCAAGGTCTTCATGTCTTGCAATCTCATCACTGGAATGTTCCAGCGTCTTGATAAGATGCGCAAGCAAGCATTCGCCTCCGTGTGCTTGTTCGGTGAGGACAACAACAGCACCATCTCTGGTGTGTGGGTGTGGCGCGGACAGGATCTTGCCTTCACTCTGTCACCCGACTGGCAGATCGACTACGAGGTCTACGACTGGAAGAAACTGGATCCCAAGAGCGAGGAAACTAAGAAGCTGGTCACCCAGTACTTCTCGTGGTCCGGCACCGATAAGGATGGACGCAAATTCAACCAGGGCAAGATTTTTAAGTAAATTTGCAACACAAAAGTGCCCTGAGATTCATAATGCAGCAAGCCCTATGCCTATTTCTAAGTTGCAACTGATTAGTAATTATATAAGTGAGTCGAAGACGTCGCGCTGTATCAACATCTAAAAATACAAAATGTCCTGGTTTGCTCAGCACACCGAGTCTTTGATATTTGTGAAGCCACTCAGCCTTCTGCATGTGCGTTAATTAAACGATTGTTTTGTAATTGCGTTAAATATCAACAAAAATTATAAGTTAAAGAGAACAGCCAGGTAACCATATTTAAATAAATACACGTTTTCTACTTATCTCTACAATATATATATGGAATTGAGTTTGGGCAAATAAGCTGAGCAGTTCATTGCGAGATAAACTTTTATTAATTAATGAATTATATTCATTTATGTAATTTTTATTGGTTGTCTTTCAATTAATTCCATCAATTCTTGCATACGGCAGATACGTTTTGAAAAATCTTAACAATTGGAGTAACAGTTCTGGATACCGACAAGGAAATGCTAGAAAAACGCGTTGAATACTGGACTGACTGACGACGAAATATCGTAGTATCCAGTTTTTAGCTTTAATTTCTCTTGACTATAACTGGTCCGACATTATCGCCCGAGTTCTTATTATGCTCGGCGTGGCTGCCATCACAGTAGGGCCACTGTGGATGATATCGTGGAGTTAATTATATTAACTATGTTGAATACAATATTACTTACGTTCTTGCTTTTCCAGCATCGGCATAGTGCGGCCTTCTCCGCTATATTTTCAATATCAATCATATCCACAACCTTGGCCTCGTTCTTTCGAATTTTATGGTTGCATTTTCCATCACTGGAATTCGTCCGTGCAGCCGGACAGTAGGCGCGATACGCGGTGTAACCGATAGCGGCCACAATTGCGGTAGGTGGAATGAGTGACAGCCAATCTTTAACTGCAAGAGAAGCGGTAAACAATGGCATTAATAATTATGGTAAACAAAATTTGAGATCTACCCGGTACGGCCTGTCGATTGAGCTTTGCATGTTTATCAAATTATGTTGCTCAATCAATCTTATCAAATGTTTATCTCTTACACAGACGAGAACAATATGAACTCGTTGGAAATTATTCTCTTTTCCGCACTAACAACAATATAGAAATGATTCGCGTTGCTCTAAATGTTGCATAATATGTTAGCCCAGGTGAAAAACATTATTTAGTTCTTTAAGTGGGTGTCATTTAATTTTGAATGTCCCGTATAATAACATGATTATTCACTAATCATTAGTTATATTTTGGCCTCGTCATTGTGAAAGTTTCCGAGGAGTCCAAAATTAACTTTGAGCGCCCTTAAGTTCAATTCCAATGTTCGAGACGTGTCTCCATCACTCACATGATAACTTGAACCAGCCGCCCGCACTGTCAGGTAACGGTAAGCCGGCTAAATAATTGGGTAAGCTTGTTTTAACTGCCGACGATAGGAAATGCATCTTGAATTGTTTCTTCCCCGTTACAAATTAATATAGCACACAAAAATTCTGTACGCTGGTTACAGTTATTGTTGTTGGTGATATTAAGCGTGACCCTAACTAAAAAATTGAAATGCACTAAAATATACCAAAAGTATACTGATCGGCAAGTAAAATTCACACAATTCAATACACATATACAGAAGTTAAGAAAAAAATATAGAAATTATAATCTTTTTAAGTTATTAAACAATTTTAAATTGTTCTTTTAGCTTATTATAGAAAACGACTTTTAAATATTCTTAGGAGATCTAAGTTGTAAACAGTTACTTTTTGGCAGTTACTTTCGTTCTGCTCATCTCTATCAGTCGATACAAAGTGCTGGTGAAATACTTGTTTGTAGTTTTTAAAATTAAAATATTTCACAAATGAGCCGCATTCCGCTGGACACTTGGACTAAACGCGAGCAGTTATGCCTTGCAACGGCAGTATCGTGTAGTGGCGACCAGAATTGGATAACAGTTAGCAGAACGCTGAAATCAGTTTGCGGCAATGGAAATGCCCGACCGGCAGATTGGTATTCCCAAAAAAACTGTGCCGTGCAGTATGCCCATCTGCTGGAAACGGTGGAGACAACAAAACGTAAGAAGCGTACCAGCGAAAACAGTGGCTTTTCCTCCCCGGCCACTGTGGTCGTGGAGACGCCTACAGAAATCCTGTTGCGTCGGCTGACCGAGGAGCGGATGCAAGAAATCAAAACGCAGATGCGGCGGGATCAGGAGTTGTACCTCAAGGTGCATCGCGAAATTGAAGCACTGCAATCTAATGACTTGAGCGAACAGCAGTTGCAGAGCATGTGGCAGGAAATCGAAAAAGAACAGGAAACGAAGCGTATTGAAGAGATGAAACTGGAAAATCGCATGCGGGAGCGGGAGCAAAGAAAGAAAGAGAATGCGGGAAACTGGCGCAATAGTAACAGTGTCACTGGGAGACGCTCGAATCTGGCCGCCGACACAACTTCTGTTGATATGGATGTGGAGGATATAGCAGGTAAGGCGCTCAACAGTCTTTATCAATATATCGAGCCAATTTCTAACAATTATTAATCCAGGCACCACGTCAGCACCTGCCAACAATAAACAGCAAGCGATTCCCGCCCCTTTATTAACTTCACTACTGAAATCTCCAGGCGGCAGTAGTAACAATGCCAACAATGCAATATCGCCAACAGGTACTGCTCCAAGCCCGGGTGTAGCACGTGCGACAGCAACGGCGCCAACGATAACTTCCCTGCTGACAAGTGGCACCAGCGCAATGCCCAACCAACCGGCGGTAATATTGAAAAGCCCCAACGATCCAGAATTTATGACACGGCCCATAAGTGGGCCCCCTGTGGCTGAGGCTATAACCACCGGGCGAAGTCCATCGCAAGCAGCCCCAACACTATCCATGCTTTTGGAGAAGAATAAAGGAGGGCCAGCAGCCACTGGGACTAAACTGAGTGAAACTCCAACAAAACACGCGGATGCGGAAATACCACCCAGTGACAAGCAAGCTGCGGCAGATCTAGAGGCAATCTTTACCGACGATCCCATGGAACAACATCTACTAGAAGTGTTTTGCAAGAATATTATTGACGACATTGAGATCGATGAAATTTTAAAAGATGTAGACGATGTTGTATTACCAAATGCGCCGCCGGCAAAAGCCGACGAAGATGACTTGGAAGTCAAGAAGGATACATCAAAAAATGCTGACCTTGAAGGTCGAAAGTCCAATGATTCGCCATCACAGTCCAAAACACAGGAAGTAGTAATTGGTTCCAGCGATGACTCGAATGATAATATACCCCTTGCTGCCGTTGCGTCACAGGAAACTAAAGACCGCAGTCAGTCATCAACTGAGCCCCCAGAAGCCGCCACTGAGGAAGCTGAGATGGTCACCGAGGAGCTGAATGAGAGCATAACAATTGCCAGTAGCTCAAGCGAGGAGAACGCCCGCACGGAACAACCGACGCCCTCAATTGCTGATGCAGTAGAAGCACCTGAAACAGCGAAGAACAAATCCGCCGCGCCTACAACTGAAGGTAATGCTTCAGATTCTACCAAACAGAGCGAAGAAACTTCCACTTTGGAGCAGACCGATTCCAAGCCTGAACAAAAGGAAGCCAGCAGTGAAGGTAGGTCAAATAATGTTTTATACAAATTTACGATTCCAACTCAATCTACAACTTTCTTTTCAGTACCTAAAGAAGAGCCAAGCAAGGCAGGCAGTTCAGCTGCAACTAAAGTGGATAGCGATGCCAGTGGAGATATGAAGACATCAGCGGCAACGGGGGCTAGCTCAGTACATGATACAGACGAGGAGTCCTCCTCTCTGACAGACAGCAGCAAAGCGGAGGAGCCCACTAGGAATGCCAAGGTCAAGCAACATACTGAAGGCAAGTCAGCAGATATGGAGATTAGCAATGTGGCCCGCCAAACGCCGCCCCGGACTAGCACCAGTTCCAGTGGCAGCATAACATGTGCACCTGGTCCCGTGCCAGCGGTCGTCTCAGCACGTCCACCTCTGCTGCGGAAGCTACCGCATCGCGATCGCTCGGAGAGTCCCATGGTAGATGATGACACCACAACGGCCAGTGATCATTCCACAGCCAGATCGAGTACTCGTCGTCGCTGCTCCTCCACACCGGTCATCGATAGCATACCAAATTCACCGGCGTCCAGTGAGCACACCGATGATCGGCGCGAGACACGCGGCGCCTCTAGGAAGCTGTTTCTCAGCATTTACAATACATTGGTGGAGAGCAAATATTCAGCGCCCTTTCGTCGCGCCTTCCACGACGAACATCCTCGTCAACAGACAGAGTTGTGCCTGCGCCCCATGGACCTGCCTACGATCAAGCGCAACATCGATTCCGGCCATCTGCGTAGCATCAGCGAACTGCAGCGCGACGTGCTGCTCATGTGCCAGAACCTGTCGCTAATCTACAAGCCGCACACCACGCAGAACAAAACGGCGCTGCTCTTTATGCAGGAGTGCCGGGCTCACAAGGAGTTCGCGGCAATCAGTCAAGCACCATCGGATAACAGCTCCAGCGCCAGCAGCAGTGTCGGCAACAAAGCA
>JABVZY010000267.1:9362420-9392467 GCA_020883555.1 Drosophila nannoptera
CACCTGCATGGCCGAGATAATCTCATTCATCAGCTGGACCCGTTCATCGCCATATTCCGCTGAGAGTCGCTTGAAGCGAGCCGTCGCCTTGGCCGCCCACACCTGGAGCGGTATGAAGGCTATGATTGTGGCCATGCCCACCAGGGCGGGCCAGCCAATCACCTGGTAGATAATATAGCCAAAGAGCACCCCCTCGACGGGTCCCTTCCACAGCTCGAGAAAGTAGTAGAACGCCTCGTTGAGCTGCGGCAGATCGGTGGACATCAGAGCAATGGCATAGCCGCTCATTCCGCTATTGTCAGACGAGACGGAGACGCGCAGGCACTTCCGGTACACCAGCCCGGCGCAGGCCAGGCGTGTGCGGGTAGCCAATTCAAACATGTGGAACATAAAGGGATGATAGCTCAAAGCCCTGATGAGAGAGCATAGGACCACGCCCATGGCGTACAAATAGGCGGACTCCAGTGACTCGTTCTTATTGCTCTCCGAGAAGTAGGTAATCAGTCTGCCCAGAAAAAGCGGCTGCATGGTGCTGGAACGAATGATGACTTTTCAATCTATGAGAGACATCTTGCCGAGAGCTCTGACTTACTGCAGGGACACTTCCACCAGTGAGTAGAGTATACAGATGGGCACAAAACTCTTGCCGTATGCCTGAAAGATCATGTGGAGAGCATTTGGCCGCGGCCTCTTCAGCTCGCGCTCCCAGTAGCCCAGCAGAAAGTGGGAGCACAAGGTGCTATCCAGGCTGGGAATGTGTTCATATAGCTCAGCGGGATCAATGGACTTGCCATGACCTTTGCGCAGAATCTCACGTGACCAGCTGACATAAATAGATAAGATATTGAAAAGCTTTTGCTGTCATATAGAGGAAAAGCCAAAAGATTGCTTATATTCAGCTCAGATATGTATCTACACAAATAATTTATAGATGTGTCTATCGATGCCAGATGAAGTTCTCATATGAATAGCCCGGAACTTTATTTGTCTGACACAGGCGCATGCCAAAATGTTAATTCAGTTTCATAGAATCCGAAGAGCACAAAAGGAATTTCAGTCCAGATTTGGTATAGCCAGACATTAAGTTGTCTGGCACAACAATAATACAATAATGCGACGGCGCCTGCGATTGCATATTGCATTCAGCTAGTAGCTAAGGGTGAAGGCGTGGCAGCCTGATATGGCAAAAGAATGCCCAAGAAGAACGTGAGTTCTCTTGGCGAATACAAATGGAAAGGGAAACGTTTCGCCTGCCTCATAAATCTGGGCACGATTCTGTCTTCAACATTTATCTTATCACGAGGGCCGGCGACAGGCAGCAGGAGCTGATCGGGCTGAGCACTTGTTGTAACGTTACGAAATGCGAAGCCCCGTGCGTATGCGTAATGTTATCACGAACTGACTACTGGTATTAAATTTAAAACAACTGACAATCACTCATTATTTATGGTTAAAAAAGCATTAGTTAAGCCGATGAGAACGAGATTTATGAACCGCGCACTCACATAAAAAACCACTTCGATAGAAAATTCGCCTTTAGCACTGGATTTGGCTTGCGATCCTGTTTCGACGCGCACATTATTTGGTAGAGGATTCCGACGCAGCTTCAGTACGAGGCTGCCTTAATCACTTCACACGTTGTATGATTTTTTATCTTAATCATATACGTATATTTCTCTATATACTATATATTGCAGTTATCCTTCGAAGTGATTTCCGCGTATGGCCGTCGGCTCTGCCGTTTCGCTCGCAACTGAATTGGTGTTTGTGAAGAGCGTTAGATTTTTAACTGAATGTCGCGCTACGTCCCTCGCTTCATCGCTATAAATCAATGATCCGGGCCGGGCTGGCAGCGTTGGTTTTATCTATATGCCGCCTGACAGCAAACCATCAGCCAGCACACTGCTCGCGAGCCGCGACATGAGCATGGCCAGTGGTTGTCATAGCTAAGGGCAACGGTTAGCTCGCAATGGGTGAGGATGAGTAACATGTATATATTATATAATGTCCTATATAAAGTTTAAATGATTAGCCAGGTATCAGGCAGACAGGAAGACGCACTTCACAAAAGTCAGATCTAGATTTAATGAGTCAACGTTTTATTGAGATTACCTTTCCGAAATTCAAAGGTTATAAAAGATTGTTCTTTGAACGGGGTTTTCTAGCATTATAGTTTTTTTTGATCAGTTTATACAAATATTAATGTATAGTCCTATAAAAACCAGAGAGAATAATAGTACTTTCAATCACAGGGCATCTTATAGTCGTAGCCTCCAGAGACTGTGGGCTATTTTAATCAGCCTTTTCAAATATGTTTTATTACGATTTTTGCCCGTTGATAATTTCAATAATTATTCGTCGCCCCTTCACAAAGAGTGTTTTCATTTAGTATTTTATCTGTTTGTTTGAGATGTTAGATATGTATTGTCCGGTTTATGACTAACATAAATATCAGCTAAGACCACTTGAAGCGTACCGTTCATTTTTAGTTTTTGGTGTAATAGTTCTCAGGCACTTTATTGAGATTTTGTACGGATATACATACATACATAAGTACAATGTCGTAACATCTAGACTATAGTATAAATGTATTGTATAGAGGAGAAGTATAAAAATATAGCAATTGAGATAATCTGTTTAATGTTATATTTTGATTTGTGCAAATTGCTTTCGAGTTCTACGTAAATATGAAGACATAGCGGAGGCAGATATTAGATATACGCACTAAAGAAAACATTCATAAATTCGCTATCTAAAGTTTAAGTAACAAGTTAACAATTCAATCACGCTGATATACATAATACATATGTACATAATTATTTACTCAATTACGGCTTACACAATTACAAGTACAAAACAGAAATTAACGTTAAGTACATTTCGATGTACGTACACTCATAATACTTTCAGTTCGCATTGTTCTATATCTTATATATTAAGTATGTGAGCTAGTTTGTGCTTTATTCCTGATTTAATCTATGTGATCATGCATTGTCGCCGTCACATTCAGATCCTCCGCAGGTATTCGCCCATCCAGTAGCCGTTTGCTGTAGCTCTCCTCGGCCGCTTGCATTAACGAATTCGCCGTTGCTCCGCCCGTATTGTCTACCAATTGTCGTAAGTAGCCACCAGGACGTTGTAGCAATTCATAGGCGTGACCCAATTCGCGTACTTCTCCCGCATCCATGACCAATACTCGATCCGAGTCCATAACCGTATGTAATCGATGTGCAATTGTCAGCACGGTACAGTCGGCAAACTTGGAGCGGATAGTTTGCTGAATCAGCTTATCAGTTCTGTGAAAAGAGCTCAATTATAGAAGCAAATATGATTAGATTTGGGCTGGCTACTTACTCTGGATCCACATTGGCCGTAGCCTCGTCCAATATCAATACACGATTATTACGTAGAATGGCGCGTGCCAGGCAGACAAGCTGGCGCTGACCCACGCTAAAATTGGATCCGCCGTCGTACATGCGACAATTAAGTCCGCCTATCAGCGTAGAAACATATGATCGTAGCTCCACATCACCCAGCGCTTTCCACATATCTTCGTCTGTGCGCTCATCCATCGGATCTAGGTTATAGCGCAGTGTTCCCGAGAAAAGAACAGGATCTTGTGGTATAATAGAGATGCGACTTCGCAAATCATGGAGTCCTATATGCTCAATATCAATATCATCGATGCGTATCATGCCTTCATTGCAGGCCAGCCGGAAAATGGACTGAATAATGGAAGACTTGCCAGCACCAGTACGACCCACAATGCCTATTTTTTCCCGCGACTCAATAGTAAAGTTCAAATCCCGCAGTACAGGCGCCTCCTTGGGTGAATAGCGCAACTTAAAATTGATAAACTCAATACGCCCCTTATTGGGCCACTCGGTTTTTGGTTTGAATTTCTCTGGTGTCTCCAAAGGTGGCTCCGCTGGTTGCTCCATATACTCTAGCACACGCTCAACGCTGGTCATCTCATTTTCTAGTTCGGCTGTCTGTCTCATGCCCCATTGGCACATGCCCGTCATAGTCGTGCTGTACAATATGGCTAGACCGACTTCGCCACTGTTGAATGCATTCCGTAGCAACAGAAAACTGAAGGTGACAGCCGATATATAACCGATGCACATCATATCTGACCACAGTGCAAATGCCCGAGTACAGGAGAGAAATAAGAACCAGGCGGAGGTGTTTGCATTCTGATATTCATGAAACTCTTGCTCCAATGCGCTTTGAGCTTCCAAAGCACGAACCGTGGTCAAGCCCTGGAACGTTTGATTAGTCAACGAGTAGACAGGACTCCGCGCTGAAAGTACAAGTTTTTATAAAAGCAGAAAGGATAAAAAAATTGCGGACTTACATATTCCCTCCAGCCGTTTAACGCTGCGACTGGTATTCACATAGAGATAACGTATGCAGGCTAGAACGACGACAAGAACAGCAGCGGGCACAAGTAGCCAATAATTCGCGATTGCCACAATTATTAGCACCCCAGAAGCGTCAATGGCAAACTGCAAAGATATTAAGCGTAAATTTTCTCAATCAAATCAGATGCCAATCGATGAAACTTACAAATAAGCAATCCAATAGTGTATGAGGTAGATCTGTGTCGACTGTCCGTATATCTTTGGAAAAGCGATTCAAAATTCGGCCCGACGAGTTCGTGTTGAAGAAATACATTGTGGCACGCGTAATACCACGGAAGAGACGATCATGCAGACGCAATGAGATACGCAAACACATCCTATAGAAGCCAAAGGTGCGTATGAGGTAAACAATAAGCGTAGACGCTAACAAAACGGCATAGAACAAGATCAGTTCCTGACGAACACCGTCTTCAGCGACCTCGAATGTTACAGGAGAGACTGTGCTCCCTGTATCATTAACAGGCGTCTCGGTGGAGACATCCAACGTAACATTATCAGCTACTGGCAGAACCACGGTACTGCCGTTTATTGCATATTGTTCCTCCCATATTACCCTGCAGAGATAAGTAAGATATGATTAGTCTCAATTCAGGTCTTGTCGCAATCTAATGACTCACCAGCGTGAGAGGAAGTAGTCAACACCCGTGAGCATTACCCTCGAGCAAATGAAGAGCACTACAATTAAAACTAGTAGAAATGAACTTTCCACCGCCTTGAAATATGAGGCGTAAACACTGAACTTGATCGCCCCTTCCATCTGCTGTTCCTGATTGATCTCCTCGACAGTTTCATCTGGTCGCAACAGCTGATTATGCTGATGGTGTTCCATGCTCTTTTCTGAGTCACTGCGCGACATGTGGCTGTTAACGCTGTGAGTATCAATTCCGCTCTCGTCATGGGTGTGCTCAAGAAACTGAAATTGTCCCGATCGCTGCAGTTCCTGATAGCTTCCCTGAGCCACAATCTTGCCGGAGGACATTAGCAATAGGTGTTCTACGTCGAACAAATACTGCAACTGATGTGTAACCAATATACGTATCTTATGTGATAGGAAATCTCGTATGCACTTGTCAAAGATATGCTTGCCCACATGGGTGTCCACGGCGGATAGTGGATCGTCCAGCAAATATATATCTGCCTTGCGGTAAACCGCACGGGCCAAATTCACACGCGCCTTCTGACCGCCACTCAAACTGACACCGCGCTCTCCCACCACAGTCAGGTCGCCCCTGGGCATTAGCTCCAGATCCCGCTCCAGGGCACACACTTTGATCACCTTCTTATAACGCCGATCGTTGTAATCCTCCACAAAGACAATATTGTCGCGTATTGTGCCTTCGAAGACCCACGGCTCCTGTGCGGCATACGAGATTTTCCCATGAACTAACGCTTCGCCCTGATCTATTCCAACTTCCCCAAGCAGCACATTAAGAAAACTTGACTTGCCCGCACCTACAGGGCCAACCACAGCTGCTAACGTATGATCCGGTATGTTCGTGCTGAAGTTATCAATTGCGCAATTAGCATGGCCATCACTGGCATCCCATGATGCGGTAACGTTCTTCAGGACGACACACTTCTGGGTCGCCTCGGGATCATAGTCTCGTAGGCGACCATGTTGGGATTGTATTATTTGGGGCTGACCGTTGACCAGCAACGAGCCATTCATCTCCACATTCTTTTGTTTGTCCTGTTCGGTCAACTTGCGCTTATTCTTCGACTGCTTTGCACTGGCCTCTAGAATAATAGGCACCTCAGCTTTATCGCCATCAAGCAAAAAATCTTTGCAGCGTTGCGCCGATACTAAAGCTTCTGCGATGAACGTGATCGATAGAGGCCAAAAATGAACCATAGATTCGTTTAGCATGTTGAAGTAGGATGATACCATGTAGACCTTCTTGGCGGTCATCGCGTTGCCCAGGTAAACATACGAACACAATGCAAAAAATACAGACAATGGCGAGATCATCGATGTGCAGCTGAGTGCCGCATGAATGTAAGCAGTTCCACGTATGGCCTTCACCTCTTTAAGACGCACTTCGGCAATGACGCGCGCAAAGGATTTTTCCCAGGCATACATCTTGATCACCTGTATGCCCTGTATAATCTCATTCATTAGCTTAACACGCATATCTGTACGCTCGGCGGTTTTCTGGCGATAGTATGCAGCCTTTTTAGCTGCCCATGCTTGAAGCGGTATAAAACTAAGCATGAAGGATACGCCTATGACAGCCGAGATTCCAATCTCACGGTACATAAGCCAGCCCATGAGTATTGATTCCATGGGACCCTTCCATGTGTCGTGTAGAAAGCAAAGGGCGACATCAAAGCGCCCCAAATCGTTCGATAGTATATTAATTGCACGCGCACGAAGACCATCATTGCTGCTGCTCTTCGAGACTTGCAGGCACTTGCGGTAAATGAGCCCAGAGAGCGCTAGACGCAGTTTGGTGCCCACTTGAAATATGTAAAATATGAAGGGATGGAATGTCAATACAGGCACCAGCATGCACACCACAATGCCCAGCGCGTAACTGTATGCCATCGATTCAGTTATCGTTGTCTGATCCTTCTCGAAATACCCAACCAGATAGCCGAGGAACAGTGGCATCAAAGATCTACAAATGAAAATCAATTATTAGCCAGTGTATCCACACATAGATATATATATAGTCAAGGTGTTTCACTTGCACTTACTTGCAACATGTTTCAATCATGGAAAATGCCATGCCTAGAGGCATAAATATGGTCCCATATGCCCGGAATACCATGCGTACGACACTCGGTTTGCTGCGCTTTCGCTCATCGTCCCACAATTCACCAAATTTGGTCGTCACGCGCTCACTGTCCAGCGTCTTCCTGTGCTGGTAAAGTTCCTCATCTTTGAGAGGACCTTGCAGGCCGCGTCTGAACAGATCTCGCATCCACCTTCAATTACAAAAAGTTAATTATTTTCTTATCTTGAAGAGACTCGCAATGTTGACATTTACTAAACACCTCTACTCTAGGCACACTGCGTATCCCAGAGTTCTAATTTGTGAACGCCCACTGTACTTTGATAAGAACGAAATATACTAGTAATAGCTAATTAAATGTGCTTTGTGTTTTTAAGGTTTCATTAATGATAGTAGCTCACATTTCAGGGTCTTATAGCAATTCAAGCTAAGCTTCTGCTGTAGACTCAGTACATATAAGCTTATACATAGGACAGTTATACGATAGAAACGATAGAAAATGTGGATTAAACAAGATATCTGCAGATTGGACTATATCATATTTTATTTATCACAAAACTCTCAAGTACATATGTGAACAGGATTATATAGGATTATTACCGGGAGGTATAGAATTATCTTGATTATGTAAATCAAATTACCATGATAAAAAATATATATGGGTAGACCATACAAATTCAGTACTTCTCCGATAAAACTAATCAAATGAAATTCTATTCAAACTTAACATATGCGCGTCTGACTCGATTAATGCCTACATTCATATAGTACATATGTTAGTCACTATGTACTGATAACAGTATAGGCCTAACGGTTACACTGACATTCAATATATGCCGACACATTTCAGTGAAATTTGCACAGTTTAATAAATTGAGAAGACGGTGAATAACCTGTATAGTAAAAAAAAAAATAAAAAAAAAAAAACACCATACACAAACGCACACACTGTGTGTGGTTAACAGTGTTGTTGGTTACCAAGTAAGCCGGTTGAAACAAGAAATGATTTTGAATGTAGGCAGCAGACTATATATGTAAATTAAATATTAATAATAATAATCGTGTGAATTGAGGAAAAAAGTAATTTATTAGAGGATAGAAACGTTTTTAGCGGGAAAAGGCTATATCGGCAACACTAGCAACACAACAAATATACACAGTACATAAGTACTTCTGCAGACATTTAATACAGCTTGACACACGTGCTAACGAGCTGGGCCGACTATCAGCCAACGAACAATGTACACACAAAATTTACCGTTTCATGAGTAATATGTATGTCTGTTATGGTATGTGGAGAAGGAGAGTGGAAAACTGGGAAGAACTTTTGCTTGTAACTTACCAGAAACTGCATCGTGACAATATATTAGCATCTGTAAAGGGGTTTTTTGGACGTACAATCTTTCTTCTGGTTCGGTTCATAATATGGTCTCCGTACTTTTAAATTTGTAGGCACAATGTATCACTAGAAAGTTAACCGTTACGCCACTCAGAAGCGAAACGCAAATCACTTTGTTCCGCTGTCTTTCGTATTCGGCTGCTTTGCTTTATTAATATTTTATGCACACTCACTCGCTGCTCCAGCAATATTGATGAAAATTACAAGCAAACATATATTAACAGTGATGTAAGTACGTACAGCGCCGGCAACAAGACCACTGCTGCTGTAAATTGTCTGGGTCGAGGTCAACAGCAACAGTACACTTCTCACATAAAATTAACCGTTTGTTGCTGAGATTTACCTGGCAACATACAAAGCAAAAGCAACATTAAATATCAGTGCCACTGTAAACTGCACAGTATTTCTTTTTTCGTTGGTATTTTCATAAGAATCTGGCAGGAATTCGCCACACAAATATTAAACGCAACAAATTTCGTTCTCGTTGCTTTTTGTAATTAATATTAATCTATACAATTATTACGTGAAACAAGCAATTTCTAATACTATTGGACCGCTGTACGTCTTTCCGGTCCGACCACTCAAACGGCAATGGAATCACTGACGCGAGCGACAGAGCAAGAAAGCTTTTAAATTAACCTCAGCGAACAAGAGAGAAAGAGAGAAGCAATAATGCGAGTGTTTGTAAAAACTAGCTGCTGCTTCACTACAATTCAGCCACCACAATTTTTCCGAAGCATTTGTTCTGCTCAAAACTACACAATAATTAGTTTTCACTTGGGAAGAGTATCCGATGTGTTTAACTATACTTGTTACCTTAAATTGATTCATAACGCACGGCATTTCCAAAACGAAGCTAAAAAAATATATTTTATAGACGTATGTGTAAACGAAAACAAACCCCATCAGAAAGAGTAATAATGCTTCGGCTCCTTATATGACTCGTTTGTTTTATCTCGCTCTCTGAGCCATGACGACAACGTTCGAATGTGTGTGAGACCGAGTGAAACGGTTGCAGAGCTACAGTAAGAATGAGAGCAACATATTTGTTTGTTCGCGACAATTCAAAAATTTGGCGCGAGCTATTTCTGAGGATTGTGAAATTGTGTGACCGATAACAGAAGCCCCTCTAATTACATAGGTGTGTTGTTAAAATAAAACAATGTATATAAATCGGCGACAACGATACTCAGTTTTGATGAGATTCTATCATTTCAAAAGATTTGGAAATATTTGTTGAAAAAGATAAGATTTTTACATCTTCAGCGATGAACATTTATTTTGGATGTTTTTAGATTAGCATTAGTTCTCAATAAATTTTTTCTCCGGATTGTGTATTGTATCGATTAGCAAAATTGTCGAAAAATACAAAAGTATGCAATAGTTAGAAATCAAAACAAATATTACTCAGATAATGACAAACAACATGCCCATTTAATCTTCAACATATTCGAATGGCTCTGGAGGCTCGGGCTCCTTGTCATCATCGTTCATTGGACCGAATGCCGCCACGGGTTCGACCAGTTCTTGATCTTCACCCTTGCCTGTATGCTGGAATATAATGATGCCACCGATTGTGACATCCTTCATAGGCTCGTAACTCTGGCCATCGACTACGCTGAGTACTTTTAGTTGTTGGCGCAGGACACGTGCCGGATTCTGAAGAATTTCGAAGTTCGGCTCGGGCTCTTTCTTTTCTTTTTTGTCCTTTTCTTTGTCGGCAGCCGCACTTGAAGTTGCCTCCTTATCCTTATCTTCATCCTTCTTCCTTTCTTTATCATCTTTCTTCTTGGACTTGGAATCTTCTGCTGGCTTATCTTCGACCTTGACTGAAATTTCCGGTTTCTCATCTTCTTTTTTAGTACTTGGGGCAGGACTCTCTTTGCATTCCTCATCAACATCCATTTTCTCATCTTCCTTCTTATCGGCATTCTCACGTCGTTTCTGTCGAGCGGCAATCGAAAGGACTGCCGTGGCCACCTTCTCTCGTTCCTCGCTCTTCTTCTCCTCTAGCGGCGCCGGATAAGCATACAGAGATGGCTTAGCTGCAGATCTGTATTCCATTTTTGGCATTTTCAGATCCGAATTCAGACCAATTACACACGTTGGCGTAAAGGCCAGTGAGAGAGTGTGCGCCAGGGGGAACCAATACCAGTACTGGGTGAATGCCAGCATGCCGACCACAGCCTGCAAATTGGTATGTCCAGTGCGTGATTGGAGCGAGAGGGTTGCATTTCGACCTCCAGCATCAATAATGCCTGCAAAGAGAGATTTATCGTATATTAAATATGCGAAAAACTATTTCAGTCACAAACCTTGAGCTAGAATAGCACCGTATTTGGCCATAACGTCCTCGTGCTTATTGCTGATGACCTCGGCGTATAGTTGGCGGAAGAAAGTGCTCTTGGGGCAGCTTAAGTCTGTATGTTGAATGAGGATCATAGCAGATGCAATAAGCGCGCCTTGACGAACAAAGTTCACGGGATCAAACTTCACCATGGGCTCAAGCAAGGCTATCGCTTCCCGCAATCCAGTGCCAGCACAGGCAATGCCCAACGCCATCGCAGCTCCATAACGTACATGGGGATTATATGATTCTGCCAACAGACTTACTACTGATGGACACTGCTCCGGTGTGCGGAATAGGATAAAACCAATTGCAGTGACAGCTGCACGTCGCACATCGTCGTTCACATCGGAAACAGCTACGTGGAGCAGCTTGCGAATGGCCTTATTGCTTCCTGTGCCATTGTAAGCCATAGCTAGGGTATACATTCCAGACCGACGCAAAACAGGGTCTTTATCGGTGGAAAGGCTGGTAACAAGTGCATCGGCTTCTTCTAGACGTGCGAACATCGTCAATGAAATGCCTACGGCCAAGCCACGCAGGATCTTTTCGTGCTGTGTCTCCTGGGCATACGAAACCATGTCCTCAATGGCTTGCGCATTCTTAGAGCCCAGCATAACCATGCCCATGGCAATTCCGGCTGCCTCACCGGTAACAGCATCGTCCTGATACAAATTGAACTTTAGCTGTTCATATAAATCCTGCCGATGAGTGCCCATACCAGCTAAGCCTAAGCCAAGGCAGCCACCATGGCGCACATTTTCATTTTGCGCATCCTTTAGCTGTTGCAGCAGGTAGTCAATGATATTAGCGCCGTGATTAGCATGTATTAGACCCAAAGCGTACAATGCACCACCCTCGGAATAGCCAGAACTTGGACCAGCCTCCTTCGGTAGGTAGCTCTGCATGAGAGCCAGTGAATCCTTTTCATGTCCCCGATGTATGACACCCAAAGATGCCGTAGCTGTCAGCTTAGCCCAATTCGTAGCACGTGCAAGCCAATCGAGATTGTCACGCAGGAACTGATCCGACGTGGTGCCGCTGTGCATAAAAGCATTTGCGATCACAGTTGCCGTATGACAAATAGACACTCGCACTGCTTCTTTCGTGCCTCGCAGGATTTGCAGATCAGCGTGATTGCTCCGTATGAGGAACTGTAGTTGTAAATCTATAGACACTTCGCCAGATAATATAGAAATAAGCTTTTCAATGTTCTTCTGATGCAACTTTTCCGAGTCGTTCAAAGAGTCAATGGTGCGTTCAATCTTAGAATCGCCTGAAAAGAGAACTGTAAATGAAAACGATATTCAGATTTATATATACTGGGTCACTTACCGTCTTTATCTTCCGTAGTTTCCATGCCCTCCTCACTTTGCAACTTTGACTTCTCATCATCAGATTTAGCAGCGGAATCGCCACTTGTAGTTCCTTGAGGTTTAAATGTGCTGGGCAAGGCTGTGGGTATCGGTGCAGTGTCTCTAAGAGCTTGCAGCACATTACCCAAAAATTCTTGTGTTGCCGACTCATAAAGATCGAATGCGATTTGATAGGCCATCAAATTGTTGGCCTCAACAGAAGAACCCGTTAATTTATCTAGCATTTCGGCAACGGCCAATGGATCTTCCAAAAATATCAAGCATTGGCACATGTTTACATAGTCGGGCACGCCTAAATCTCGGTAAAGTCCGACCAGGCAGCGCAACACCTGATTTCGGAAACCACGGTTTTGGATCAGGGACATCGTAACATTGTAGGCGTAGGCTAGCATACCACGAACGTCGTCGGACTTCATAATGGACACTTCAAAAATGTCCATTCGGCGCGTTTCCAGCGCAATACCAAGAGCCTGGCGGTATTGACCGTCATCCAAGCATCTCTGAATCATTCGATTCACTATACCCTCCAGGCGCTCATCTACAGGCTTGGCTTCCTTGGGATTCTCAATGAAATCAACACGTTGGGATATATAGAAATCAATACATTTGGCAATGATTGTTTCAGTATACTCATTGCGGGCATTCACATCGAAGAGATCTCCAGCGCCTAGCGCATATGTTAGCGCATCTTCGAAGGATCCTAGGTGATAAAACACCTTTGATGCTACCATACCAGCAAGTTTATTCTCCGGGAAGGCCCTGTCCTCGTGGAGCATTTCAATTTTCTCAATTGACTCTGAGATTTCAGGCCAGAACTCATCCACAATGTTATCCAGCTTCTTCAAGGCGAACACCTTGAGATCTGGCATCGGCTCATCAAGTAGGGATATGATCCCTGCGGCGGATGTGAGGCTCATTTTTTCTTGCGTCGATTTGTGTTTCCAATAATAAATATGTTCTACGAAAGTGTATGTAACATATGATAAATTTGAATCCGAAAGCTGTCCGATTATAGTATAGACAAACAATTTTATTCTCTACTGACCAAAGAATGCGTATTTAATATTACAGAGTTTTCTTTTATGCCGAAAAACGCTAAATCACCAACTTGTATAGTGTTGCGCAACGACGGCAGCATGCATAAGTGTTGTAGGCGGCACATAGGCAACGATGTTTGCGAAATGGCTATCGAAAGGTGGCAGCTCCATCGTCGATTGTAGCCGATAGCTATCAGCACTGAAGTTCGTCGTAACTTGGCATCGCAGCAACAAAAACGCGCGAACAACCGCGCAAGCGAATTCAATACATTTTATTTGCTAGCACCAAATAGTTTACGCGTTAAGATATTTCTTAGGAGAATATAAACTAAAATATAATAGACATAGAAATCAAATTATGTTGTTTGAAGATCAACTTATGTGTGCCGATTCAGCAACACCGCTAAAAGGCGCAGGTTGCCTAAATTCTTCTTGTTCATCCACATCCGTGGATGCGAAGCCTCTTAGTAGTTGGGCTCAAGAGGTCCGCGCCGAGTTGGGACAGAGCGACGAGGTAATGTTTCAACTTTATGCGTGGCAAATATCCATCTAAAAAGTGTTCTTAATTTCAGGCTTCATCGTCATTTAATAGTAGTGCCGGGAGTACAACCGCTCGAGGAACACGAGAAATCGAACTTGAGTTCCTGGATGGCAGCAATGAAGAAAAATTTGATCGCCTAGTTAGGGAGGAAAAAATAAAGACACCATTCAAACGTCGCCATTCCAAGACACCGCCCACGCAAATTACTGAGAACAGTCGCCCTTACAGTCCGAATAGTAGCGCGTCTTCAGCGACTGACGAACCGAAGTCACGTTCTAAAGCAAATAGTTTTAAGGGACACAAGGAGAAGAAACGCGTCCGCCATAATAGTTATACGTCTTCTACTTCGTCATCGTCTTCGTACACAGAAGCCGATCCGTCTATATTATCACGACGCCAAAAGCAGATCGACTATGGCAAAAACACGGCTGCCTACGAACGGTATATTGAGGCCGTGCCAAGAAATAAACGTAATCGAAACGATCCTCGAACGCCTAACAAATATGGCAAATACAGCCGTCGAGCCTTCGATGGGTTGGTTAAGATCTGGCGTAAAAAGCTTCACTGTTATGATCCGCCTTCAGAAGGAAAACATCGTGGGTTCGATGACGACTCGGATTCCGAATCGGATTAGAGATGTTATCTTTATATTATTGAAAATTGGTACAAATGTAAACATTGTTTCCCATTATAATGATAAACTAGAAATGCTGCTCCCAGGCAGAATATGTTATGTTAACATAGTTTGAACTGTTTTAAAATGGCGTGTTGATCAGGAAATTTACTACCTGCTTTTGGAGGACTTTCGCCGACCAATGTTAATTGATGGGAATAACATTTGTCTCTAACTTCATGGTTGCTAATATATATATTTTAAAACGAAAATTCATTTTATTAGGAAATTTTCGAACTAGGCTTGATTTTGTTCTTATTTTATATAAATTAAAATATATTTACATGTAGTGTGCCGCATTGACTATCGCGAAATTTCATAGTATTTGCAAATATGCAAGCAGGGTTAATGTAAATTATCAGATTATATATTTTAATTTGCCTATTTTTGTCAGCACTTTGTAGCACTTGAATTAATTATTTTTTTGCCGTAATCTTAAATCGAGTCACGACTCGGGTATATCACGAATCAGCTGTTTATCATTCATACGGCATGGATCTATTGTGAACGACTGTTGGTTTCTATTTATTTTTGATTTAATTTACGTGCGCAAATTCTACACAGCCCGCTATGTTTTTGAAAACCTACAGATTAAAAAGTAGCGCCGCGCTCAAAGGCTCCGAATCTAAAAAATTTCGAGCCCGCCTTGAGTTAGCATTTCCGCTTCTGCCAGCGGAAAATCTGATGCCGGCAAAGGCGAATGTGACGCAGCTCAAAATTCTCACGCATGGCGGTGAGCCCAGTATCATTTACTGTGTGGACAAACTGCCGATGTTTTTTGAGCTGGATGGAGGTCAGCTGGTGCCCTCGCTCTACACTCTGTGGTCTGCGCCAGACATACTGCCCTACTTTACTACACATGAAGGTGTACTGCCCAAGCTCACCAATGGTGCGGACTTGATGCTTCCCGGAGTGGTTCCTCTTGGCGTTGGGCTGAACATGTACGGTCATTATAAAAAGGGCCAGATCAGTGAGTGGTGTGCAATTTGGAGTAAAACACAACTTATTACCGGTGTCACATTTTCAGTGGCTATTAATTTGACAAACAACAGCTCTGCCGTTGGTGTGGGGCAATTGGCTCGATCCTCCGAGGAGCTGTACATGTCTGGTGGCCATGGCGTAGCTGTTAAAATGCTGCACATATTCGGAGATAAGCTATGGGCCCATGAGCCCAGCTTGGTGCAGCAGATACCACTGAATAAGACGAAACCCTTGACGAATGAGGACTTTCCCGTTTTGGGTGCTACACATCAACGGAAGCCCACAAAACTAACGTATGCTGAAGAAGTATCTACAACCGTCGAGTCATCAGAAGCTACACGAACAGAAGATTTGGATTCGGCTACAGCTGGCTTAACCCTGGATGAGAATACTGAACCTGTAAGTGAAGCTACAACGCCAGATGAATTAACGCCAGACACGCAGTTAAAAAATGCATTTTTGGCTGCGTTGAAAAACAATGGGAAGAAGCTTCCACTACCGCTCCTCACAAGCAATTTCTATAGGCTGTACGTAGTAACCGAATCTGCAGAACAAATTGATTTAAAGAAGACTCGTTACAAGAAACTATCGAACTTTTTAGCTGAGATGGTTGATCAGGGCTTCATAGTTGTGCGTGAGGAGACCAAGGGCGTGGACAAGATTATATCTGTAGATTGGGAGCACCCGGAACTGGTGAATTTTATAACAGATGTAAAGACAGCTGACAGTAGTGGAGTAGCAGCCGAGACGCCTCTATTCCATTCCGAACTGAGAGAAATGTACATCGTAACCGATGTTACTGCCGCATTCTTTACCAAAATGAACTACAAACGCGGTGAGGGCATACCCGTGGGTCAGGTAAAGAAGATTGTGCGAGAGTACGTGAGTAAGCACGCCCAAGTTGACCCGCAAACTAAATTGATACGACCTGATCCTGTCTTGGTGGACCTCTGTGGAAATCGAGATTATAGCTTAAGCGAACTAACTTCCATCATAACTAGCAAAATGGAGCATTCCTATCAGATGTGTAGCGGCAAGGACACCAGTGGCAAGCCGCAAATCCAAATGTCACTGGCGACCCGTTCGGGCAACAAAAAGGTAACGCTAGTGAGCAACATCGAAGCATATGGTATCATCATGGCTGAGCTTATAAAGCTCTGCAAGCAGGGAGCAGCCGCCAGTACGAGCATCGTCAAGCTGCCGCACCAGAAGCATGAGCAGCTGCAGGTACAGGGCAATCAGATTCGTTTTATTTACACTCTTCTCACAGAAACATACAAGGTACCACCAAAATGTATCTTGGGTCTGGAACTAGCCAAGGATGGCAAGAAGAAGCGTAAATGATGAAATGCAGTATAATAACGTCATTAAGGCAATAAAAAGTGAATGATGCCCTTATCAGGGTAGCTGTGTTACAATAAATAATTTATTAACTGTTGAGACTGGTGTGGGGAGCAACGAATTAATGCTACGAGAACGACAACAATGAACGGGACGATATGTCCAGCCTCGAGCTGAACTTAACAATCATTTATAGCATTTGTGCATTTTTATTGTAATCAACTTGGGGTTGAATTTACTTGGCTTTGCCCTGAGCGGCAACAGCTTCGATGGCCTTCTTGACAGTCTCTTCGTCACCCAAGAACTGCATTGATACAACGGGCTTAAAGTTCTCGTCCAGCTCATAGACAAATGGTATGCCTGTGGGCAAGTTTAGGGCCATGATAGCATCCTCAGAGAGATCTGCAACGGGTTAGGGATAAATTTAACAATTATCGACAGACAAGACTAGCTAATGCATACTATCTAAATGCTTGACAATGCCGCGCAAGCTGTTTCCGTGAGCTGCAATTAGGATGCGTTTGCCCTCCTTCATTTGTGGAATGATGACGTCGTTCCAGTACGGCAGTGTGCGCTCGATGGTCAGCTTAAGCGACTCGAACATGGGGAACTCCTCGGGTTTAGGTCCATCGGCGTAGCGGGGATCCTTGACAATCGTGTCATAGTAAGGATGACCCGGTTCCATTGGTGGTGGTGGTGTGTCGAAGCTACGGCGCCAGATCTGCACCTGCGCCTCACCGTATTTGGCAGCGGTCTCAGCCTTGTTTAAGCCGGTCAAGCCGCCATAGTGACGTTCATTCAAACGCCAGGTCTTGTAAATGGGAATCTCCTTGTGGCCGCTGGCCTGAAGGATGCTGGCCAATGTAACCTGGGCGCGAGTTAGCACCGATGTGTGCGCAACATCGAATTCCAGACCAGCGTTTTTGACGGCCTTTCCAGCAGCTAGAGCTTCCTCTTTGCCTGTGTACAAATTATTGAATGTCAGGAACAGTGTATGTTTTATTAAGCTCATTTTGAGATTTACCCTTATCGCTTAGGTTGGCGTCAAACCAACCGCAGAATTGATTTTTCTGATTCCATTCGGACTCGCCATGGCGCACCATTACAATCTTGTATTTGCCACCCATATTCGATAATTGGACTAATTTGCGGAATATTGTGTTCTACTTGTGGCGATGGTGCTTGCAGCACTGTCGCTTTCCTTTGGATTAACTTAAATATGACCTACAAGGGGGCTTATCAAGGTCGTAGTTGTCACAATGCGTTTTGCAACGCTGTTTACGGACTTCATTACGTAAGGCTTTACGCTATGATTCTTTGGCGCGAAACTCATAACGCGAAATGCAACCCTGCTTTTGAGCCTGCCAACCTAACAGATGGACAGTCTCACCTTCCCAGTGAAGAAGAAGAAAGAAATAAACAAAGCACTGTTGCTCACCGTTGCACCTAAAGGCTTTTTTGTTATATTTTTGGCCAATATGACACCAACAGTAACTGCAAAGTGTACCTGGACTCAAATGGCTGGTAAAGACCTATCTCAGCTGGTACCTACTCGCCAATCCGATGAGGACGTTTTTGAAAAGTAAGACAAAGGATTTCATTTTGCAGTTATATTCACGCCCAAACTGGTTTACAATTACATGTACCCATATATAGGCCTGACTTGGACGATGTCATTAGCGAGGATCGCGCTGTTCTGTTTGCGAATAACGACAACTCCACCACACCTTGTGAGCTGCAATTTAGAATATCGCAAAATTTTAAAATTGCCGCCATAACGATTGTGTGTAGCGCTCCCAAAGTGGAACTCTTTGTGGGTGCAACTCAGGAGTATCTGGAGACAATCTATGGCTGTGCCATAGAAGAAGATGAGGGCGATATCTCTATAAGGCCATATCGTTACGATGTAGAAATCGATCGGTCCGGCATCGCAGATATTAATCTCAAGCTGCTCACCTCGGCAAAAGAGATTTGTGTTTATGGCGTTATGTTGCATATAGCTCCCAATCCAAATGGCATTACCACTCAGTTGCAGAAGTCATTCGATATACAAAAGATACAGGAACTGCTGCAAAAAGGTGGCAGTAGTAGCTGTGCCGGCAACCGGACTGAAGAAAATGACGAAAAATTGCAGAAGTTTATGTCCATGATGAAGGATATTGCCTGTCATGCACAGACTACGGAGTCGGCGGATGGCACTGATACTTATCTAAGCCTCCGACAAAATATCGATGCCAAATTCGAGCAATTAGAGCTCAAAATTTGTAAAAGAC
Organism: Drosophila nannoptera; assembly: GCA_020883555.1. Taxonomy (NCBI): domain Eukaryota; kingdom Metazoa; phylum Arthropoda; class Insecta; order Diptera; family Drosophilidae; genus Drosophila; species Drosophila nannoptera. Next base: position 9,381,548 of record JABVZY010000267.1, read on the forward strand.
TGGATGAAATCGAATCGCAACAATCTGCCAGACTAGATAAAATAATAGCAATACTTCAGAAAAACTAATTTTGGCCGATTCTATTTACTAAGCATTCAATTTAGTGCAACAATAATTTTAATATTTTAGACATACATGTCCCCAATCTGTTTGTGATCTTAAGAAGTTTGTTTATAATTATGTTTTACCATGGATGCGGTTTCGTATAATGCAAGAATCTGTTTTCCAAAGCTAAATGAAAGCAGATAAGAAAAATATATGTGTTCAATCCAATTGCAAGTGTAGATGTTCAAACAATAATATATTTATTATACTCGTATTTTTCACAATTTTGAAGAATAATATTAAATTTTGCTTCGTACTTTGCACAGAATACCTCATCAAAATAATTGGAAAGCATTTCCTGATCGTCTGGATTGAATACCTAGCGGAACACAAAATAAATGGATGAATCAAATGCACAATATATTTGCGTACACCTACATTATCAACGGCAACAGCTGGCACCCCGCTGAAGTTGACCTTGTCCGTTTCTTCCCCATATTTCCGTAGTATATCGTCTACACTGCGCGATTTCTTGCACTCCTTTACGGTAGTTACATTGATGTTGTAGTGCTCGGCACACTTATCCAGATTATTTTTGCGAGTGGGCATCATGCAGGCAATTAGCTTTAATGATATGGTCATGTTATTATGCTCTAGTATGCATGCATGCCAAGCATTCAGCTCGCATTCATCAGGTCCGTGCTGGCATGTGATTTGACCCTCGTCGTTTATCTAAAACGGACCATTAAAAATGCTTTAACTTTCGCTCATTCTGAGCTATGGTGCACCACTTACATTGGCATTACCATAGGGCACCAGAGTGAGGTCCGCATAGCGCAATCGATCGTTGCCAGCCATCGATGGGAACAGCTGAGTTGTAACAAACGCCATACAGTAGGGACAGAGCGCCTCGTAGTAGAGAGTTATGGCCAGCTTGGGCGCATGAGGATCACTCCAATAAGAATTTCGGTTGCTAACTCTAGCTGCACAGGCTAAAATAGCGAGGCTCAAAAACAACAAATATTTAAATGAGTTCATCATGCCTCGACGTCGAATTGATACTGAGAACTGATCGAAAGCGCCGAGCTAAAAAGTATTTTGCCCAGGCGAACTGTATATTTATTTATTTAACTGTATACCCAAAAGAATTTGCAGTGGCGTATGCACTTGAATTTGATAAGGGGTCCACTGAGAGAAGCAAGAGACACTATAACAGAGGAAAAACATGACAAATGATGGCCTTGTGGCTTAGTGTGTTCCAAATTCCCAGTGAAGAAAATGAAAGAAATATACTGTTCCTTAACTAAAGGTTTGTTTGTTATATTTTTGGCCGATGTGACACCATACCTGATACCTGGACTAAAATTGCTGGTAAAGACCTATCCCAGCTGGTACCTACTCGCTAGTCCGATGAGGACGTTTTTGAAAACTAGGGCAAAGGATTTCATCATGCATATATAGACCTGACTTGGACGATGTCATTAGAGAGAAACGCGCTGTTCTGTTTGCGAATAACGACATCTCCAGCACACCTTGTGAACTCGAATTTCAAATACCGCAAAATTTTAAAATTGTGGCCACAACTCAGGCTGTCTGGAGACAGCCTATGGCTGTGCCATGGAAGAAGATGAAGAAGATATATCCATATGGCCGATCTGTTTACTTAGTTTAATATTCAATTTGGTGCAACAATAATTTTTATATTTTAAATGTACATGTTGCAAATCTGTTTGTTATCTTAAGAAGCTTGTTTATAATTTTGTTCTACCATGAATTGCATTATACAGTTTCGTATAATGCAATGTTTTGATTTGCAAAGCTAATGAAAGCAGATAAGAAAAAGGTATGTGTTCAATCCAAGTGCAAGTGTAGATGTTCAAACATTAATATATTTATTATACTCGTATTTTTAACAATTTTTAAGGTTAATCTTAAACTTTGCTTTGTACATTTCACAGAATACCTTATCAAAACCATCTGAAAGCTTATCCTGATCGTCTGGATTGAATTTCTAGGGGAACACAAAATAAATGGATGAATCAAATGCACTACATGGTTGCGTACACCTACATTATCAACGGCAACAGCTGGCACAGCGTTGAAGTTGACCTTGTCCGTTTCTTCCCCATATTTCCGTAATATATCGTCTACACTGCGCGTTTTTTTGCACTTCTGTACGGCAGTTACATTGATCTTGTACTGCTTGGCGCACTTATTCAGATTATTTTTGCGAGAGTGCATCATGCAGGTAATTAGTTTTAATGATATGGTCATGTTATTATGCTCTAGTATGCATGCATGCCAAGCATTCAGTTCGCATTCATCAGGTCCGTGCTGGCAGGTGGTGTCACCATCGTCGTTTATCTGAAACGGACCAGGAAAAATGCTCTTAACGTTCCCTCATTCTGAGCTATGGTGCACCATTTACGTAGGCGTTGCCATAGGGCACCAGAGTGAGGTCCGCGTAGTGCAATCGATCATTGCCAGCCATCGATGGGAACACCTGAGTTTTAACAAACTCCATAGAGTAGGGGCAGAGCGCCTCATAGTAGAGGGTTATGGCCAGCTTGGGCGCATGAGGACCACTCCTATGAGAATTTCGGTTGCTAACTCTAGCCGCGCAGGCTAACATAGCGAAGCTCAGAAGCAACAAATAATTAAATGAGTCCATCATGCCTCGACGTTGAATTGAAACTGAGAACTGAGCGAATGCGCCGAGCTAAATAAGTATGTTGCCAGGCGAACTGTATTTTAATTTACTTAACTGTAAATCCAAAAGTATTTGCAGTGGCGTATGCGCTTGAATTTGATAAGGGGTCCGCTGAGAGAGGCAAAAGCCACTAATTTAATAGTCTTTATAAGCTCTATAATGGAGAAAAACATGACAAATGATGGCCTTCTGGCTTACTGTGTTCCATCTTCCCAGCAAAGAAGAAGATAGAAATAAACTAAAGGTTTCTTTGCTATATTTTTGCCAAATATACCACCAACAGTAACTACAAAATGTACCTGGACTCAAATGGCTGGTAAAGACCTATCCCAGCTAGTACCTACTCGCCAGTCCGATGAGGCAGTTTTTGAAAAGTAGGGCAAAGGATTTCACTATGCATATATATGCCTACCTTGGACGATGTCATTAGCGAGGAGCGCGCTGTTCTGTTTGCGAATAACGACAACTCAACCATACCTAGTGAACTCGAATTTCAAATATCGCAAAATTTTAAAATTGTGGCCACAATTCAGGCTGTCTGGAGACAGCCTATGGCTGTGCTATAGAAGAAGACGAAGAAGATATCACCATACGGCCGATCTGTTTACTGAGCTTAATATTAAATTTGGTGCCACAATAATTTTGATACTTTAGATGTACTTGTTCCAAATCTATTTGTGATCTTATGAAGTTTCGTATAATGCAAGGATCTGATTCCCAAAGCTAAATGAAAGCAGATAAGACAAGTATATGTGTTAAATCCAATTGCAAGTGTAGATGTTCAAACAATAATATATTTATTATACTCGTATTTTTAACAATTTTCAAGATCAATATTAAATTTTGCTTTGTACTTTGCACAGAATACCTCATCAAAACAATCGGCAAGCATTTCCTGATCATCTGAATCGAATTTCTAGGGGAACACAAAATAAATATATGAATCAAATACACTACATGAGTGCGTACACCTACATTATCAAAGGTAATAAATGGCACCCCGGTGTAGTTGATAGACTTAGATTCTTCATCATATGTCCATAGTATATCGTTTACATGGCGGCACTTCTTGCAATTCTTTACGGCAGATACATTGATGTTGTACTGCTTGGCGCACTTATCCAGATTATTTTGGCGAGAGTGCATCATGCAGGTAATTAGTTTTAATGACATGGTCATGTTATTATGCTGTAGTATGCATGCATGCCAAGCATTCATTTCGCGTTCATCACTTCCGCGCTGGCATGCGTTTTTACTCTGGTGGATTAACTGAAACGGATCAGGAAAAATGCTTTAACGTTCGATCATTCTGAGCTATGGTGCGCCACTTACTTTGGCATTGCCATAGGGCACTAGAGTGAGGTTCACGTAGCGCCATCGATCATAGGCAGTCATCGATGGGAACAGCTGAGTTGTAACAAACGCCATACACTGGGGGTTGAGCGGCTCATAGTAGACGTACATGGGTAGCTTGGGCACAACAGCGTTAGAAATAAGGCTGCTAACTAGAGCCGCGCAGGCTAAAATAGCGAAGCTGAAAAGCAACAAATAATTAAATGACTTCATCATGCCTCGGCGTTGACTTGATACTGAGATCTGAGCGAATGCGTCGAACTAAATAAGTATTTTGGCCAGGCGAACTGTATTTTAATTTATTTAACTGTATATCCGAAAGTATTTGCAGTGGCGTATGCGTCTGCGTGTGCTAAGGAGAAGCAAGAGCCACTAATTTAATAGTCTTTATAAGCTCTAAGCTATAATGGGGAAAAGCATGACAAATGATGGCCTTGGGGCTTAGTGTGGCCCTGGTGGCGCCCCATCATTATTATTAAACGTGTCTACGCCTCTGTATTGTCTTACTCTGTAGATTCTGCCTCGCTTTAGATGTACTCATGTATGTACTTGGCGATAATACAAGTCAGCGACTAAGCTAAATTACAATTTGTTTAAGTCCCTTGTTTTACGGTAGTATTTTCCCTTTTTTGTTGTTCGTTCATATCATTAAAAGTACTATTTGCAAGTCTCTTTAAAATTCCTAGTTCTGAGAGTTGGAGTATGCATCTTCGGTAGAAATTTGTTGCAATTTGTTTTTCTTATAATTGAACTATTAATTACCAGGTGTAAGCTCGGAGTGCGATGTATCCATATCGCTATTATAACAGCTGCAAATGTGAACCTGAAGTAGATGAAATACATTTCAATCGATGCCAACGTTCTTAAAATTGAATAAATCGAAAATAGGTTGAGATTTGACCCTGTGAATCGTAGATAGTATAGAGAACTGTTATATTTTTCCATAATATACGTCATGTTTTATTACTTATCATTAACACTATTACTTTATCACAAATATTTTAAGCATTTTTACATAGATAGTTACAATCGTCGTGCTTACATTGGTTTACCTTATGAATGTATGTACAATGCGTTGCCCTCGGGGAGGCGCCGTGTTGATACATTTCGGTCTATTCTTTGGCAAAGGCCAGTATGACAGTATTCTATTTACTGGTATGTAGCACTACATGAATTCGTTTCTGAAAATTTCAACTACTCGTATTGTATATCTACAGCAGGGGACGTTCGCTTATACACGATGAAGGAAGTTTACGATTTTCTGAGAGTTTGCTTTTATCTAGAGTGTTCAATACGATCGATGCCCGGTCGGGCCATTCTATATGATATACTATATACGGTTTATTCACACTTAATTCTCTATGCTTAAGTCATCAATTGTATTTGAAAAATTCAAACTCCAAATGATATGATCAACCTTTGAACACTTATTGATATAATAGTTAAAACGTATTGGATGCATTTCTGATATGCGAACATGCCTTGGTAACAATTGCCACGCCCTTTCGAAAGGCGTTCTCATTTATCAAATATGTTATCGAAAGAAGTTTCCGTTTTATTTCCCATTTTGCATAAAATGTAAATCTCCAGCAACTTTCTGAGCTGCCCGCCCAGACCTCAAAGAATTTTCAAATGTTGCCGCAATTATTCGTTGTATTCGCTGATTTTTTGACTGCAACAATTCGCTCTCTCTCCCTCTCTCTCTCTCCCTCTCTCTATCATTCCGTTGATGGACTCGTTGTCGGGGGGAACCGCCCTGGATATTCCCGATAATTACAGGGTATTTAAGCTGTCCAGAAATCGGTGTGTTAAAGTCGTGTTCATCGAATTGTCGACTGCAGTTGGTAAATCAACAATCGGTCTTTGGCCTACGATTAATAAACTTGCTGAGTGCGTCAAATGCTTTTGGCTCTCCCTCTCTCTCTCTCTCGCGATGTTAGCCATATAAATCATTTTATTGGCTTATTAAAAACTTTTCCATTTATTGTCATCATTTTGCGCTATCGTGCGCACAAATCCATGCCGGAGTTTGTGCTACTGCTCCCCTCTTCCGCCCCCTTTCTACCTCACCCTTAACCCTCCGCCTGCCATCCGCTGCTTTTCCCCGTCCAGCTGGTTCGAGTCCTTAGCCAGTTTTTATTGTGCTCTCCGGCCATTCAATCGTTCGTGAGCTTATTATGGGTATCCACAGGGCGGTTATCGCATATTTTTCTAAACTTTTCTTTATTGCTCACTTGTTGGCCAGCTAGCTGGCTGGTTGCCGCCTGTTGGCCATGGTCGATGCCCATTAAATTCAAATCTGCCGGGCTGCTGTTTCAGCTCCGTGTTTAAAACTTAAGTAATGGCCCAAATGGCTCCCTCTCGCTCACACTTTTTCGTTCGGCTAGAGGTCAGGCAATGGCCCAAGACGTGTTCGCAATCGAACTTTTTCCCATCGGACTGACCTTCCAAAATGCGAAATGCTTGTTTTTCGGCTTTGATCTTGGGCAGCAGTTCAAATAGTTGCGGCTAAGTAACGGTATATAGGCTCGGTTAGACAGCAAAGGATATGTGTGTTCTCTTTTCGTTATTGTTCTTTTTCAGGGATATGTTAGAGTGAGAGCAAATCAAAAACTGATTTAACAACATTTTTTTTTTTTTGGTTTTGTTTTGATTTTGCTTGGAAGTACACAGCAATTTAACGAGACGATTTCCATAGCTGAGTCGTCGTTCAGCATCAAGTGGGGCATTTTTATAGGGTATAATGGATTTTAAGTATAATTTTAGTACAGACTAACGAACTTTTGTTAATGATTGTTAATAGGAACCTGTTTAAGCGACATCTTCGTTCAGTTCGAGTGGAAAAAAATTTAGTCGGGTCCAAATTTTCGATGATAGTTCAAAGGGGAGTAAAGGCGAAAGTGGAGGATGGGCCAAAATGCCTCCAAATAAATTAAAGGCTTAAATATTTCCTGTATCCTTTCATTGATGGGAGCTTCGATGTCCACACTTGATGCTGAACGCCCTGGCTAAGGTCTATGCTTATATGTGTGTATGCTTACAACTAGAAATACATTTACACTAAACATGTACAAAGAAACAGACACAGATACACATGCACACGAACACATACATTGACTAGAAGTTAGGGGCTACATTTAAGTCTAACGATAAGAATGTGATGCTTAGAGATCGTAGAACTGTTTGCTAGTTACGAATAGTTATTTTTACTTGCTCGGTAAGTTTTTGCCCTAGCCCTATATATATATATGTACTATATATATGTTTACTATACGTATTTCTCGTTCAACTACTGCATTATGTGCTCTCGCTGATCTATTCGGTTCAAGTTTGTGTCGCTTCCGATTTCCGTTTCTTTTGAATCTCTGCTTTGGGTTGTGCGCCAGTCTTTTGGTTTGATGCCAGGAATTCGATTCGCAGTCGCCGCTTAGACGCAGCTCTCCGGGCCGGGCAGTGTGTCGGTGATGATGTGATTGCGTCCAGCGTTCGACTTCTGTGTGATGGTGGTCAGCTGCGATGGCGACAGGCTTGTGCCAGTCAAGCCCTTCGGCAGGGTCATGTGCGTGCCCATCGGTGCGGTCGCGGCCGCGGTCGCCGCCTTGCTCAGATTATAGTCAATCAAGCTGCTCGTGGTCAGGTAATCGGCCAAAGTGAGCGGATCCCGTCCGCGCGGCAGACTGCCCGATGCCATGCCGTGGGGCAGCGTGTGATGCAAATGCTGGACCCCGTAATGAGGGCCGCTGCCGCTGCCGCTGCTGGTGGCGCCATTGCCCAGCGCATTGCTAGTCGAGTTGGCCACGCTGCCGGCAGAGCTGAGCGTGCTGCTGCTGCCACCGCCGCCCGCCGCATAGCCGCCCATATTGAGCCCCAGCTGCTCGTAGCGACTGAGCGTTGGCATGGCATCGTACAGTAGCGGACCAGCCGCCGTTGCGGTGGCCGGCTGATAGCTCTTCGCCGCATTCTCGCTCTCCAGTTTCAGCGTGCTGGACTGCGAGGGCGGGCTGTTCAGGTGCGGCGCGTTCACTTCCTGCAATATGCCAAACGTCAGCTCGCAACGCCTTTTGCATGTGTGCCCAGTTGAGCACACCCCCAACTGCAGCAACAACAACTACGTCACTCTACTTACATAATCCGCAGTTTTATGATTCGCAGTGCCGCTGGGCGCGGCCCCGTTGCTGCCGCCCATAAATAAACCACTCTGTCGATTTCCCAGCGGCGACGATGTGTCACTGCCAGTTGCGCTTTTTTGCGCGCTCAGTATGTCCGGCTGCTTCTCGATGCCCTGCTTCAGCGTGTAGGCCACAACCAGACGCTGGTGGCCGGCGCCCGTTTCCAGCGGCGCAGTGACCGTCACATCCATGCCTGTTCCCCCCGCGCATGGAATGGGATATTATTCTGCATCTGGGCCAGGCCGCGACAACTTGTGCCTTACTCACCCAAATGCTTGTCCTTGTCGTCGCACAAATTCCGTGCTCCCTGGCAGCGGCGCCGCCGCACCGCCACGACGACCACAAACAACACGGCTATGCCGACGGTGAAGAGCGTGCCGGTGAGCAGGGCCGCGAGCGGCAATATGGAGAGGCCCATGCGTCCATCTGGAATGAAATTAAAAGGATTATCTATGCATAATGCATATGTATATATTTCGTAAATGTAAACGTAGCCAACGCGTTCCATTTATGGCGAAGCTGCCTGCGAAGCCCCATTGCGTTTCGTTTGATCTCACATGAATCCTAATTAAATATCAACACATGCGATAGCTGCAGCTGCTGGGGCCCTAATTAAAAGTCGTTTGATTTTTCGAATGCGTCGGCCATTGGTGTTGACGTTCGCGTAATTGAATATGCATTACAAGGCCATAAGTATTTCGTTTACGCTAACGCGAACGTGGCGTAGCTGAAATGTGCTTAACATTCAACAAATCATGCGCGCCTGCGGATATGCAACACAGAATTTCAATAAGCAAACATGGCGAAATGGCAAAGCGGGAGCTAAGGCCGCTGCCGGCGCGGTGGGCGGCGTGTGCCCGCCGACTGTTGCTAATTTATAAACCTGCCTCTCTCAGCCAGACGCTGTCGACAGCAGCGCCAAAGTTGCAAATCAATAAATATTCTTGTTTGTTTTTTTTTCTGGTGCAACTTTCGCCAAATGTTGACGAAACAGCGCTGCGAGCGGAATTGCTCATTTATGCATGATTGCGTTTAGAAGTCCACCCTCCCACACACACACACACACACACACACACTCACGTATTCCTCATGTATTGGTTATACTTTCGAATACTAACACTTGTGCATGTGCATGTCCGAATGCCGTGCATGTTGTGTAATTGTCGGTACATGACTTTTGAAAAAATATCGTTTGCTACCGGAAACGTGCGGAACGCACAACAAATTCCATATATATATACGTATTTTTTTCGAGATTTAATTAAATTTGAATTAACGGCTGTCTGGTTTTTTTGAGCGCCAACGCCTTCACTCAGCTTCAGCTTCGTTAGCCCAGGTTTCCATATGCATAGCTTTTTCTGCTTTGCGAATTCAGCTCCGGTTTCCTGGGAAGCTTGGCTGCTCCGCTTTCAATGCATACCTCGTTCATGGAATATGTGAGTCCACCTGAGCTCCGAGTTTACTTAATAAATTGGCATCGCATTACCTCCAAGCTAGACGCCGCATACAAATCCCCGAGCACATCAAAAAGAAACCAAACGCGCAGACCATCCACGAATACCAAAGTGAACAGTCGTCTTCTATATATTGATATGTATATATATATACATCGCCTGATGAAGCTAAATGACAGGCGAGTCGAGCTGAGCTGCCAGCAACAACAATAAAGGATCTCCGAGGGAAGAAGCGGCGAGGCGAAGAACAAATACTCTAACAGAGGGAGTCGAGGAGTGCGTCGAAATAAGTAATATAGATAGGGATCTGAGTGATATAAGACCGATTGGGTATCAATTGGATAGCCCACATTTAACCGCTCAAGAATGGAAGTTTTTGCTTCCACTTTCAGTCAGCTATTGGCTCTGATTAAGCTTTCTCATGTATATATTTTCCGAGGCGTGGCCCAGCCCTTCGCAGAATGAAAGCACTCTGGGCCAGGGCAGGAAAAGAAACGAAGAAAGTAATTTAAATATAAGCACAGCTGCGTAATGAAATTTTCACACTTGTGCAAATATTTATCAATAAACCAAGTAGCAGATAGGATAAGAGCGGGACGCAGGACCGGGCCCTGAGGTGGACGCAGGATTGAGGCACTGTACGCTGAGGAGGTTTACACTGGGGAGCTGGTGTGGGCGTTGGCGCGGCCATGCACATGCCCCAAGTTAAGCAGATAAGCCAGGCAACCAAAGAGAACCGAGAACCTGTATGGTGCATGCCACAGCCGCAACCACAGCACGACACTGCCGCAGCCGCACCACATCACAAATATAGGTCTGGCCGGATCCTGCGTGCCGCTCATAAGCCAATTGTTTGTATGCGTTTCATTTGTTGAGTGCAGGACGGACGCAGCAATTCATCTACTCCTTGGGCCCAGCGGGGCTGACGTCGTCGACGAGAGGGGGCATATGAGAGGTGTAGCTGTGGCTGCCTGGCTGGCTGATTCTTCTTATATAAGCTTAATTCGATTTAATGCTCCCGTTTGCGATATAAATGATTCGATGAAACGATGAAAAAGTGGATTGGTTAAAATGTATTGGGATTACGATGACGAGGCTGCTCACATGCCAGCCAAGGTGGCATCCTTCTACGTCTCGGCTCCATCCGGAGCGGGAATGCGTTTACGGTTAAGTTTACGTTTACACAAAG
>JABVZY010000267.1:9507180-9520904 GCA_020883555.1 Drosophila nannoptera
TACCGTGAGTTGCGGGCCAGATTCTCCAGGGCAGGATTAATTTCCTGCAGAGAAACAATTTAATATATATACACCTTAGAATATTTGCATACTGCGTACCTGATTAGCCTCTCGTAGTACATCAACTAGTGCCTTGGCCTGCTTAGCATTGTTTTTCGTGAAGAAGGCAAATGATGTGCCCTTAGTATTTGAACGTCCTGTTCTTCCAATACGATGTATGTAATCCTCACTGTTTTGTGGGTAGTCAAAGTTGATGACATACTTTATGCCATCGACGTCTGTATTTATTATAAATAGATGAATGTAAATTTAGAAATTAGCATTTATAGGACTAGGAAAAATATCAATTATATTCGAGAGTTATATACTAAAACAGCTTTTCAAATTGCCAAATGGATTTTCCTCTTTGCTCTGTGCAACAACAATTTTTAGCGTTTCCGAGACGTTTTACACTTTGAATACACTTGTCTTTTCTTTTTTGATTCGCTTTGAAGTAGAGTTTATTTGGATATCTATGTAGATGACATGTAGATTATCTCTTTTTTAAATTTTAGCATTAGGTATTTTGAGCTATTGTTTTGTATTTTTTTTTTTTTTGTTTTGTTTTGTTTTTACGAAAAAAGAAAATGTTTCAAAATGTACGTTACCTTCTTGGTGCTACAAATTGTTTCACTCAATTTTTCTCTCAATCAAAATCTCAAAGTTTTGTGGCGCCGCGCAGCTCGTGGTCCAAACTCTCTCCAAAAACACAACAAATGAGAACAAGGTCGCATGGCAAAGCGAACGGCGAGAGTTTGTTGCAATGAGCCGCGTGAGCACCCCATCTGACTCGACTTAGACTTGGGGGTCGGGCGGGCAGGCGCGAATGTGCCAGTCCAACCGAGAACCGCATCCTTCTCCTCCATATATACATAGAAGAGAGGAAGCGCGATTTGCTATGTTTTATCTATTCAATTTACTTTATGTTGGCTAGGAAGAACGTTTTAACAAGCGTCGGTGTCCAGGATCCGTGTTGCCACCCACTAGACGACGGGCGATGGCGGCGCAGGCAGGCTGTCTGACGAACAGACGGGCAGTGGGCGTGGTGACCCATTTGGTAGCTAGGCACTCAGCAGCAGCAGCAGCAGCAGCGACCAAAAGCGGCGAAATAAGCGACGATCGCGATCACACAAAAGCTCGATTTCCAACTCTGTCGAGCAAGCCAGATTCCCTCTCTCATCCACATACAAGTCCCGGCTCGTCGGGACTGCGTGCTCTCTGATGGTATGTATGTGGCAATGGACGTGGCTGTGTATGTACACATGTGTCGATAAGAGCGTGAGTGTGTAATATGTGCTAGGTGCGCCGCGCATGGTGCTCCCTTTTCGTTTTGGCCGGGTGTGGGTTACGGACAGTAATTCTGGATTGCTGTCGCTGCCTGGCTGATGTTTATAGTGTGTGCTTAGCAACCGGCCGGCCGACGACTTCAGCGCCTCTTAGATGTTTTTCGCCTGCGTTGTAGCGCCGCCTTCTGGATTTTATGTATTTTTTTAAATCTTTTTTGGTGACAACAAGATGTGCCCGTAGACCGTTTGCTTGTTGATTTGGTTCGTTCTTGGTTGGTTGACTAAACACTCTTTCTCGAGGTGGGGATCTGCAGAGGCCACGTATGATGCATGATGTTGGGGATATTTATGCCAGTCTCGTATGCAGCAAATGCGTTTACGTTGATCGCGCGTCCTTGCGGCAGCCAAGCGAACGCGACTCGATCAGGTGAACATTATTTGTTACCTTTTGCTCATCAATTCGCAAGACAAATAAATTGCTCGATGTAATTTTTCGTTTTTCATTTCAATTTTTCTCAATATGATGAGCAAAAAGCCGCTCAAGTTACGAGAACGGAATTTGGGACTTCTAGTTTGTCTCTTATCCTCCCCATCATACTACAATAAACGGCCTCTGTAAACGAGAAAGAAGGAAGAGAGAAAGAGACAAGAGAGAGAGAGAGGCAGAGAGAGACACGCGCACGCACAGGCAATGTGTGTGTGCACAACACAAGTCACATTTACCATTTACAGAAGGTTGGCGGCAATTGCGGCCCAGGACGGGTGTAAGGGTTGGGTCGGGGCAGGTAGTGGTGGTGGAGGGTGAGGAATAAAAATGTATGTTGATTATTAAAGTTTTGGCTTTGTTGGGGGCTTACGACTAAAAACTGTTTATAACAAAATAAAACTTTTCGCGCACGCTAATTTTCTTTTCTTCAAGTCTAAATGCAGTTGATGAGGGGGCGCGGATGGCATTGAGGTTGTTCGATGTCAAATTCCAGTGAATGCTCTGCAAATGAACAGCTCGGCACGGATTCATGATTACTATCTCAAAATTGTGTAGATAATACAAGATCCCCTAATATCCAATATTTGGTATTACTGCAGAGTTATTCAATTAAACGAGCTTTCACTGTGCGTATAGCTAACGTGCGTGCTAAGCAAATGTATAATTGCGACAGTCTTCAAGTAAGTGTATGTAATGTGTAACTAATGTTCTCTTTTAACAGTTAACTAATAACTCACCCAAGCCACGGGCAGCCACATCAGTGGCCACCAGAATGTTGGACTTGCCAGAGCGGAATTCGCGTAAAACAAAGTCTCGCTCCGATTGCGATTTGTCTCCATGGATTGCGCCGCAGCGGACGCCAAAGCTACGTATGAAACGTACCAGATTATCCACACGACGCTTTGTCTCTACGAAAATTATAATCTTGCCGGGATTCTCGCTGGTGTCATAAATGTCGGACAGTAAACTCTTAAGTCTAGTTTAAAATAAAGATTAGTCATTAGTAAATCATTATCCATGTTCGGAGCGATGTGTCCACTCACTTATCCTCCTTGCTGAATTCATCGCAAACATCCACTACTTGACGAATGTTGTGATTGGCCGATAGCTCTAGAGAGCCAATGTTAATCTGAATGTAGTTTCCGAGGAAATCCTCGGCCAGCTGTTTGACCTCTTTTGGCCAGGTGGCACTCCACATGAGCGTCTGGCGATCGGGACGAATCTGTGAAACAATCTTGCGGATTTGGGGCTCGAAACCCATGTCCAACATGCGATCGGCCTCATCCAGCACCAGGTAGGTGCAACGCTTAAGGTTTGTGGAGCCCGCCGAGAGGAAATCAATTAGACGACCGGGTGTGGCTATTACAATCTCACATCCACGTTGCAGATCACGCATTTGGCCGCCCTTCGGAGCGCCTCCAAACACGCAGGTGTTACGCACATAGGATGATGAGCCGAACTCGGTGGCCACCTGCTGAATCTGTTGGGCCAGTTCACGGGTAGGTGCAAGCACTAGGGCAATCGGCCCATCACCACGCTGCAGTGGCTGTTGGTTGTTGATGTGAACGATGGCTGGCAATATATAGCCGAGTGTTTTGCCGGAACCTGTCTTAGCAATGCCCACGAAATTGGCTCCGCTCATTGCAATCGGCCAGCCTTGCGCCTGAATGGGAGTGGGTGCTTTGTAGCCCTGACGCCGAATTTCTTTCAGGACATAGTCGGGCAGATAGGCTTCTGAAAAGTCTTGTATGGGATTGGCTGCTTGACCGCGTACTGTGATCTCATGCTCATCTCGGTAGCGCTGCACCTCATATGGCGAACGATTGGCCACTGTGGGATGCTCCTGATAAAAGTTCTTTTTGAACGGTGTCAAATTTGAGAAATCCACTGGGCGCATAGGTAAGTCCTGACTGCCGCCACCGCGACGATCACCGCCGAAGCCTCCTCCGCCACCACCGCCAAATCGCGACCCACCGCCTCGATCATCACGACGCTTCTCAATGCGACCACTGCGCACGCCGTGATAGTCGCCGCCGCCGCCGCCAGCAAAACGTGATCCCCCGCCACCGCGTCGGTCATCATCGCGGTCACGGCCGCCACGTGGTCCGGATCCAAAATCGCGATCGTGAGGTGCCCTGTTAAAAAAAATTATATAAAAAAAAAATTTGGGTCACCTTGTTGGTCGCATACATAGCACTTTAATTAATAAGTAATTTAATAAATTGAAGAAGTTAATATCTTGTCACTTGGTATGGATATTCGTTTCAGATGCCACAGCAGCTTACTTAGATCTCATACTGTTTGCCTGCTGTCAGATTTGCGACTGAATGGCAACGCTAACAATCTGACAAATTTGACGTAGGGCGCGCAAGCGAGATGGCACTATAACCGCAATAAAGTTAAATAAAACTAATTGCGTGCTAAGGAAATTAAATAAATTTGGAATGAAATGCAAGGAGTAAGGCAAATATGATTGACAACAACATGCAATTCACGCATACTCATATAACTACCTTCAATTGCTCTACCAAACAACTCGGCACCTGGTAGCGGCAGCCAAAACACAAATGTTACAGTTCTGACATTAATCAATTATACAAACAGACACACATACATATGTTCAACATATCGGCTTTTATTCGTCTGTAATGTGCAGCCCATAAATTTTTTCTATCCCTCGACAACTTCTGCACCCCGCCAAATGTCTGTCAATTCGGGCTGTTCCGCCCTTTCCTTTTTTCTTGCACGCTAACTTGGCCAACTGACAGAAAAGAACGCTGAACGTTTATTAGACAGCAAATGTCTTGTCTAGCTCCCCGCTCTCGCTATCTTTCTCGCACTTCGTTTTCTGCTCTACCTGTCGCACACTGGCATACAAAAAGGCACATCGTGCGCGCACACGACAGAGCCAGCAGACGGATGGGCCGACGAACAAACTCTCATAATCAATTGGCGTCATTTGACATTTTAAACTAACAACTTGTGAAAGCTAAACAGAGACGGAGAATGCCCCTAGGCAGTGGTATTAGCTTTGACTGACGACTATAAAAAAAATCATGGGCACGCAAACTGTACTACAAACTGTTATACGCGAGCGAGTCACGCGAAGTATGTCGCTTATACACACACGCAATCACACTAAAGCAAGCTGTGTGCTTGTGTTTGGGGTATACAGACAAATTAAAATGCTATAAAAAAGCAAACGAAGTAAAGACACGTTTCACAAATCAAGCCAATTCATTTTATGTCGTTTACTGACAATATCTCCTCCCCTCCGTTGTGGTTCTTAATATTAGTTGTTGCTTGCAAGCATAAAAAAATATTTGATTTGGCTGCTTTCTCTTGTGCATTTGTAACTCTCCATTAATTACTCATCGTGTTCAACGTATACAGAAATTTACGAACGTTAGTGCAAAGCGTGGGAAGAAAATGGCGACGGAAAAAACCAACAACCATGAGCTCACTGTACCAACACACACACAATCACACAATGTCTGAAAATTAAGAATTTCGTATTTATATTTTACTTACATTATTCCTTCAATTTTGATATCCTCTTCGTCCGGGTCTATAAAAAGCGATTTCCTAGAATGTTTGGACACAACAGTAGTTCGCCTGTCTGCTGGGAGTACTTCGTCGACTGCTCTGGATGTTTCGAATCGAGTTGACGATAAATGGAACGCACGGTGTGTATTCTGGGAGTAATTGAATACTACTCTAGATATTGGTATAGCTGATTTCTTTTTGGACTGGCTCCCTTGGAACTGTTGTGGTTGTTCTCTGCAGAGCAAAGCAAAACTGCTGATGGTTGTTCTGTTGGTCGAGGAAAAAATAAAATGGCGACGTTGCGTTATACATTTTTCCACGCTCTTTGGTGAAATCAATAAATTGCGCCAGCTACAAATTGGCCGATTTGCAGCTTCGCACGATTTACGCGTTATATATTGCACTAATTTCAACATATTTAACTAGATCACTAATTTTATCTGACTAATACTATATAATGTTCACTTATTATGCACTAAACTCGTGCGAGACAATGAAAGCGTGTTCTTACCTAACCTCGTCCAAAATGGAAATGAAAGACTGTAGCGATGAGTTCTTGCCACGATATGAAAGCCTCAAACTATCGATGAAAGAAGCGTACAGAGCTGCGTCGACTGTAATCGATATTTTACCGCGGACCGTTCGAAATATTTTTTTCGACTTTCCATGTAATCTTTAACTGTAACTTACTTATTTTTTAATTCAATTGAACAATTTTATTTTAACGGCAAGTAAAATTATTGCTGCTATGAAAATATGCTAATTTGGTAATATGACCGTTTTTTATTTTGCGCCGCTAGTTACTTGGTCATAAAGCGCCACCTTTTGCCATTTATGATTTAAATGCTGTTTGTAGTGACGTATATAAAATTATGCCGAAATTTACTTTGACTTTTAACGAAAAACAACTGCCAACTAGAGATATTATTTTATTAAACAAGTAAATCAATGTGATTCAAATAATAATAATAAATACTGAAACACCTATAAGCCTAATAAGTTACAAAAGCTTTTGTACATTTTGGCACGCCGTCCCTTCAGGCAGCCATACAAATCGTTTATCTTCAAGCAGTCTATCTTACTTATCGTCTTCCTCTGACCGATTCGCACGCCCGGCTGCAGCGGCGTCAACGTCGGCTTCTCCCCTTTCTTTTTGCTAAAGTAGAACTCGCCGTAGTGCATGACAGAGTTGTAGTCGTAGTCGAAGGCATATTTGCCGCGTTTGCGAGAGACAAGCTTAAAATTCTTCTTGAACCGAGGCAGAATGTTGTCCCAGTGAATCTTTACGAAGTTGTCTCGGTCGGCACGGGATTGTTCGTGATATATGCCAATGGCGTGCATGAGCTCGTGCATGATGCGACCCTCGCTGCTGAAGCAGTGGGCGCTCAGCTCGTCGGGCTGCTGCAAGGCGACAACCTGCACTCCGCCCCGCTTGCCCACATACGACCAGCAGCCTTTCGGCCCGTCCTCGGGCGGTTCGATCAACAAATAGTCCTCCGCCTCGCCATCGTACGGCGTAAATCTGATGCAGGTGAGCGAGTTGAACGTCTTCAACGCATGCACAATCACATCCCGTTCTCTGTTCCCATAGCGCGGACTTATCTCAAATGGTATGGTCGCATTTGGCCACAGCCGCTTCGGATGGCGCATGGGGTTCACGCCCAGGCGCAGTGTGATGTATGTGTAGGGGTCTATGGCGATGTCGCCCTGAAACAAACGCGGCATCGTCTCCGGATCATCGATGCCCAAGTCATCGTCGCCAATATCCGGCCCGAATGGATCAAAGTCATCTGCAAAGAGTGGCAATTGAAAATCGACAGCATTTTAAGCTTGGCTCTAATCGGACGCACCTGTCGCCACGCTATTAAACTCATGCTCGAAGAGGTCCACACCAGCCGGATAGTGGCCTTGCCTCTTGGCGCTTTCTCTGCCCGGCACGGCAGCCGTTGCGGGCGCCAATAAAAACGACAGCAACAGCAGCGCAGAGCAGAGTAAATCTTCGCACATTATAAATAACCTTTGATCAGCGTCTTTGTTAGATACTATTAACGTTTGTCTATTGGTTTTGTTTGCCTTTCAGAGCGTTGCCATGCCCGTGGGCCACGATCCAAGCCAGAAACCACACCGAACCGAACCGCTCCACACAAAGACGCCGAACAAACTGGCCAGCGACTATCGCGGGGATTGAGCCACTACCGACTTGTATTTAATTTATGCAAAATGTGCGAAAATAAAAACTAAATAATGCTGGTCATCCGGCGTCGTGTGCGTCTGGTGGGTCGGGCTGATCGGATGGTTTGATGGATTGCATTGGAGTGGTGCAAACAAATCCAAAATCTATCAGCTGGCTTTACTCGATCGCCGCCCGCTCACATGGCTGACCGAACGGCCGACCGCCCGGCTGGGCAACTGGGTGACTTTTGTAATTTAATGCCGCGATGGGCAAGTGAATGGCCTACGTTGACGATACACTGCGAATTGGATAACATGCTCGAGTGATAGCGGTTTTCGTGTGTGTGACAAAAGTGGACTTGTATACTCTTTCCGCTGAGTATTATACTTCAATCATGTTGTTTGTCAGTTCGATCAGAAATAATTTTCTTTTAGATGATCCTAGGTGGTCCTACCTCTAACCTGGAAATATATATAGATAACATATACATACGTGTCTGCGTTAGCTCATCCCAGTCAACGTTAGGGTGTTGCAGCTGTCGCATTGACTGGCTGAATTGAAATGCATTGTTGGTGAAGCCGCCTGTTGTCGTTGGTCAGGTTTATGTCTTAATGTTATAAATAAACAAATTTCGCAAAATTGATTTCGACGTCCGGAGGCCCGGCACGCTGCATTTCGTAAACGTTTAGAGTTGTTTTGTTAGTTGTCTGTTTGTTATCCAAAAGTGGTTGTTGTTGGTATTGTTGCTAGATGTCATTGCTTGCTGTTGCCGGTGTTGCTGCTTTTATGACCCCAAAAAGCAACATTTGGGCCAACAATATAACTTTGTTGCCCGAGGGTCATTTCATTTCTAGCTGTAATGTTGCAGTGCTTGTGTGTGTGCGTGTGTGTGTGTCTGTTAGTAGTTAGACTAGGCTTGTTTGTCTATCTACATCTTAGGATTTTAATTGTTTTCGCAGCAGCAACGGCCGCTCTTGGTTATGCATTTTAATCGCTCATCATTAATTAGCAGCTGCTTCGGCTGTTACCTGCAACTTAATTAGCACGCCAGCAATTCAATCATGATAATTTTGAAACTTTAATTAATTTGAGATATACGAGAGCATTTCGTCTGGCCGTGTCTTGATTCACATGTGCATAAATCATTTTGCTCAATTTGTTGCTAATATGCAATTAGGCGAGACTTTTGGAGATATCGATGAGCTTACTCGAGTAGCCCAATACCTTGTCTGGCTTCTCATTAGCCATAAATTCTATCATGATACTGTAATGTGGGGAATGTATAGCGGGTGCAACAGCCAGGCACAAAAAAATCGAATTAGTTTCCTCGGATTCCGTTCTCCGCTTTGTTCAATTCTTGTGACCTCTTGACCCCCTGTTAACCGCTGTTGACCTGGTAGAGTCAAATTTGTAGCGAATTCCAAGTGGTCTTCTTAATCCTCATTTATTTGGCTGCGTTTTATGCGTTGGTCCCCTTAAAAATATTTTTACTGTTATAGTGTGGGCGTCGAGCGTTGGAGGGCGTGAGGGGAGCGGCTTGACATTAAAACGCAAGACAAAACAAACGACTAATTCAAAGTTGTCACGTAATAAAACACCGAAATGCGAAAGAAGAAACAAAAAATTAATAAAAAAAAAAAACAAAAACAAAAAATATATGCTGAAAGCGAGGAACAATCGCTTCACAAATAATAAAATTCAAATCAATTTGCATTTTTATATCGTTTGTTGTTGTTACTGTTTGGCAAAGCGACGACAGCAACAAATTGAACCATGTACAAAATGCTATTTGATTTGATTACGTAATGACGTCACAAACATTTACACAATAAGCGCTTGCCCTCTCGCTCACTCTCTCACTCACCCCTTTGTCAATCGCCTGCCACGCAGCAGTGAAGTCAGGCTGCCATTCTCTCTCTCTCTCTCTCTCCCTCTCTCTTTACTCTGCCGGCAAATTCTTCCTGTCTTGAGGAGCAGGCATGATAATGCTCAAGGAGCAGGCATGATAAACACGTAATTGCCTTTCTACGTAATTGCAGTTCACGTCTTACGATATAAAGCCAGCGAATCGGCATTCAGTTAGGAGACCTTGTGTTCCCCATACTCTTCGCTAGCAACCATTTGCAGTTGATAATAATTGACAGTGACCCCGCTGAGATAGACCTAGGGTATTCGGTGTGCGACTCCTCACTAAGTTTCTGCGCTCCGTCCTCTTTTGCATTTGCTTTGTTCTGCATTTCTTTTTTTCTGTGTTTGCCTTTGTATTGCCTTTGCTCGGCTCTGCCTTTGTCTTAGTTTGTTTTGACACCCGAATGCGATATCTCCAATTATGTTTCGATTGGAATAAATTGAATTGCATTAAAACAGTGCATGATTTGTTGCTGCGCTGATAGCCCCTCGCACTCCTTCAGCTGCATTAATCTGCATGGAATACCGATAATATTTTGCATCTCTATAGCAAAATGAATATCGTTATTTTCTTTGAAGTATTTACAGCTTAATTATGCTGCCCTTTTGTTGCGCCATAAAAGCAGACCGAGCGGATGGGTATGGGTTGGATTATGGGGCATTTTGGTATTAATTATAACGCTGGGTATATAACACTTTTATTCTTTTTGCGCTTTATTAAGCGAAAGCGGAAAGTTTTCCATGTTGTCATAGGGAAAAGGGCGAAAAGGGAAGGGCGCCGGCGGGCAGGGGCTCACAACTTTTAATGCCGCTAATGTCGATTTTTAGTTACAGAGCGCACAGGGAGCTTATGGAGAATTACGTGAGTGTGTTCGCTGCTCAAGCTGCATTCGCCGAAGGCGGCTTAAATATACTTATAGGTTTTGGCCAAAGGAAAAAGTTCTAGGCCAACTTTCTCTAACACAGCAGCAAGAACAATACTAGCAGCGGTAGCCTTGTGTACATATACCAAAATGATTATGTTATGAATTCTATGAACAAAAGCGGACTTTCTGTTCTAATATGATATCAATTCAATTAGAATCGAAACTTTCTAATCAATATTTATTGTAGTCAACGTTGAGTCTTAATTTTAAAGCAGTCTCAAGAGAGATCTAATTCGGGTCAGCTGTCAGTATGTCAATTAAGGTATCAATTTCTTTTTATTTTCAAACAGTTAAATATTCATGCATCTCTGCTGGTTAATTCCCCCGAGTATTACGCTCAACCCTTTCCCAGCGCACTCGATGGCCACTTCAAAGAATTATGCAAACGTCGGAAACTAAAAGCAATCTCGGCGCGAAATTCAATTCAAATTAAGAACTTGTGGAACTCTGCGCATATCCAACCATATATACATATATCATGTGGATGTAAAAGTTGCCCGACTCAAAACTTTCGACAATCGGCACGAGATGGAAAGGTGTACGTTGACACTCCTCCGAAGGTATTTGCGAAAAATGCAATTCAAAAGTTTCAATGATTGGGAACACTCTAAAACTGTTTGCCATATATATTTTCTATATTGCATGCAGCTGTGCTGTGGTGTACTTAGTTCCGTCATTAAGAGTCCCTCAACCATGTGGGAGATAGCCGAGGCTTATGTGGTAAAAAAATACCCAAATGAAGTTTTCATCCAACAAGTCTTCCATGACCATACTGGTTAAGCTCTTCTCCTGCTCCTTCTTGTTTTTTTCGTGTCACGCATCCATCTCTGCCCGTTTCTCGCAGTCGGCAACATTTTTGTCATATTCAATTCACTTCACACATATTTATGGAGTTAGGTTTACGATTTACGATTGCCGAAATTCGCGTGCGTGATATATATAGGCGTGTGTGTGTGTGTGTGTGTGGGCGGGTGCTGTTGTGTGGGTGGCCATCTATAGATGGCTATGCACATTTTTATAGTTGGCTGACATTTGATGTCACTTGAAAGATGCCCCATCTGAGCTTCTATCTCTCTCGTTTTCTCCCACGCGCTGGCCAAGTCCGTCTCTGTTGCGCCACTTCGTCGTGTTTGTATTAAAAATATTATCAACAATGCCACGTGCACACATTTTTGCACATGCCCACGCACTCACGCGACGTCCCCTTGGAATAAGCGGCGTCAATATAAAAAGAAGAAGAAGCAGCAGCAAAAAAAGTAATAACAATAAAAAAGCAAAAGCAATCGCTTACGTAGGCATTCTGCAAAGTATGTAAATCGATTTAACGCCAACGTGCGGCAAGCTGCGATTAAATGCCGCATGTCTATGCCGCATATATGGCGCATATCTTTGGTGGCGCCATCAAGAGGTCGGCATTTGCATTAGAGAGCGTTAGCAGAGCTCTACTGCGTGGGCAGTGCGACGAATGCGACTCTAATGGAGTGCATATCTGGAGGATCCTAATCTCTCCCTCTCTGTCACTCAGCAGAGCGAAGGCAGTTCCCTCAAGCGTTGCTCCACTGTACGGTCATAATTCGTTAGCCTTTGTCCGCGGGCCAATTATAAAATTATGCGACACTGTCATATCAATGGCCGCTGACTGTGCGGGTCGACGGGGCGGCACGCAAGGCTCATTTAGATGCATGCCCCGCGATAAGCCCAAGCGCTGGGGCATTGCCTACTTTTAGGCAAATTAGTTGAGATTTTACACACAGCGAGAGAGTTTAGCGAAATCACAACAACTGACTGCCAAAGTCGGAAATTAAAAGCAACTAAATGTAGCCGCTATATCTGGCCAATAAATCAAACGGCCCAAACGGCAGCTCCGAGCTGGCCCGAAGGAGGCCAACCAAGCTGAGCTGCTTTCAGCGTTGGCTATAAATTCAATTTGTTGGCGAGCCGTCCACCTCCTCCCCCGTCCTTCTCCTCACTCTCCCGCAGGCTAACTCCTTGGCTGCCACAGTGGGCACACGTTCTAATGCACAAACCTGCCCTCATTTGTCTTCTCGTGTCTCGCTCTGTCCCGCGTCTATCTGTGTCTGTGCTGGGTTTTATCACATTTTATCAATTGTCCAAATGTATCCGCTGCTCAATCAGTTGCCCAGCCAGCCAGTTGGACAGGGAGCCGCTTAGAACTGACATTTGTCCGCGGCACCGCAAAATTAATGAAAATTTTAGAATTTGCCAATCTGTAATTACATCACACCGCTAGCTAGCTGCAGGGCCGTCGTGGTTACCCTTGCCCCTATTGCGGTTTGCAGTCTCATCTTTGTGAGACGTGGACGCTGCAGGGAAGAGGGGTGGGGGGCTGAAATCAAATGAGTTAGCGGCGCCCGCGACTTGGTCTCCCCGGGGAGGCATGAATTTGAGTTATGAGTGAGGCGCCACTTTTACTGCCAGCCGTAAATTTTTGACGTGGGGCGGGGGCGGAGGCGGCGGTGGCGGTGTGCGGGGCATGGCACATTGGCATACAGTGGGGTGACTTAATATTCACACCTTTTGTTCGGGCTCAGGTCGAGTTATTTATGTGCACGCATTACGCTTGATAGTGATGGGCAACAGAGCGGGAGATCGCTGCCAGAGGCGTGGCCAGCGGGCGCCCGGGGCGGGCCGGTTGGGCGGTTTGCGGCGCTGTTGCGTCTGCTGAATTGGCGGCGTCTTCTGCCACGGCCGGACTGATTGCTGATGGGTCATGCTTTATTATTTACACAGTTGTTGCCTGGCCTCCGGCAGCCCTCCGCCCGCTCGCTCTGCCCTCTCATTGTAATTGAAAGGTATAAATAACATTAGGCAAACAGCAAATAAATTCATGGTGAGCGTGTGTGAGTGACCTCTGGCATTGGCCCGGCTAAGCACCCTTTGCGGCTCTTGCGTGCCTGCCAGCAGGCTAATCTCGCTCGCCCATCAAGAGCGCTGGCCGGGCCTCATCATATTTTATCAATTTATTGGCACTTTTGTGGCTGGCCGGAGTTGTACATCAAATTGTTATTTATTATTTACATTACGCATCGATTACGACTACATATTGGTCATATTATCGGCTCCCCGACACCCGCCTCTAATCACTCTCTCCGTACCTCTCTCTCTCTCCCTCTCTCTCCATTTTAATTTTCTGGTTCTGCCTCATTTGGGCCATTTTTCATCATATTTGTGAACTGAGACGCTATGGCGGGTCCTCAAGGTATTTGCCAAATAATAAATATTGCTTCTGTGGCTGTCTCTCTCTCTCTCGCACATGCATACATTTAAAATACTTTATTTATTGTATTTTTTATAATTGAATTTGCATCGTGTGCAAACATAACACTTGTCTTTCAGCT
>JABVZY010000267.1:9631725-9646246 GCA_020883555.1 Drosophila nannoptera
ATTATCACGTGCCGCTGGGCGACACTTTTCGGCAGTTATCAGCTGCATCTGGCACGACGGCCATAAAAGAGCGGGCCGCATCTCGAGCTGCATCTAGTTCGCAGAAGAAGCGCCATGGCAACGACTGGACTGGAATGGGCGCGGCCTTGGGCCTGGGCCTGGCTGCTGCTGCTGCAGCTGGGGCCGCTGCTGGCCCTGGCCGTGCACCCGGAGAGCATGCTCTGCGCCGACGACAACACGCCCATCTGCGGCCGCACCCACGGCGAGTACCTGCTCTTCAAGAACGAGTGCGACCTGCGCAAGGCGCAGCGCGAGAACCTCATGGGCGAGCCGCTGTGTAAGTGCCTGAGTGCCCAGTCCCCCCTCCGCGTTCTCACCTACCCTCGCTCCCCTCCCCCAGATGATGTGGCCCTGCAGAACTGCCTGCCGGGCTGCGACTTCGACTGCGAGGCGACGCGCCAGGCCGTCTGCGGCGTGAGCGCCGCCTCGGGCGAGCGCAAGGAGTTCCTCAACCGCTGCGAGATGGTGCGCCACGGCTGCGCGACCCGCTCGGACTGGCTGCTCTACGGCTGGGGGGCGTGCCCGCGTGCCGGGAAGCACCAGACGCAGACGCCGATGGAGATGCAGCCGCAGCCGCTGCCCCAGCAACCGGCCCACACTGTGCTCGTGGGCCAGCCGAGGCGGCGCCGGCCCATCCCCTGCACGAACGTGTACCGGCCGGTGTGCGCCAGCTACGCGGGCGTCAAGTCGAGCTTCTCCAACGAGTGCCTGGTCAACGCGGAGAACATTCGCACTGGCAGAAGTAAGCAGGGGGCGGCAGTTGGGGCTGGCAGCAGTTCACGTTTCGCTTTTGCTCCCGCAGACTGGCGCATCGTGTCCGAGGGGCTGTGCGGCGAGGACAGCACGAAGATGAAGCACAGCCGCAAGTGGAAGCCCAAGACGAAGGCCAAGTCGAAGGCGAAGGCGCGAGCGCTGGCCAAGCCGAGGGCGGGCCCCGAGACGGAGCGCAGCAAGCGCAGCCACGGCGACAGCCTCGGCCAGATGAACCAGCTGGACGACCTGGAGCTGGCCCAGGACGCCGTCCAGATCTTCGCGCCCTCCACCTTCCACACGCAGTTCATCAGCAACTCGGGCGTGGCCATGGAGAAGAGCTACTCGCTGCCGGCGCGCGCGCCCCCTCAGCCCGTGCGGGCCCCCTCCCGGCACATCTACGGCAGCAGCAGCAGCAGGGGCGGCGGCGGCTCCTCGAAGCCCTGCGTGTTCAGCAACGAGCCCGTCTGCGGCAGCTTCAACGGCGTGAGCCGCAGCTTCGACAGCGTCTGCGCCCTCATGGAGCACAGCCAGGCGGAGGGCAATGGTGAGCAGCCTAGCGAGGGGGGGATTGTGTGAGCGACGACTCTAACTGCGACTACCCCACAGCCTGGACCGTCCTGTACGAGGGCGCCTGCCGGCGCTGCGACAAGCCCTGCCCCAGCAAGTACAGCCCGGTGTGCGCGAGTCGCAACGGCGTCAGCTACACCATCATCAACGAGTGCTACCTGGAGCGCGTGCGCTGCAAGGACCCCAACAGCAGTAGGTGTTAGCCAGATTTGGCCTCAAGCGAGTCGCCGGCTCAGCCTTCCCTTCGCTCTTTCACAGGTTGGCGGATCACGCGCCGCGGCGAGTGCGCCCTGCCCGCCGAGGAAGTGGCCCAGGGCCTGCCCGCGCCCAGCCCTAAGCCGCAGGGCCGCATCCCGCATCTGCTCTACGCCACCAGGAGTCCCCCCGAGGCCCGCCCGTCCAGCACGACGACCAAGCCGAGAGTCGCCCAGAGAACCAGAGCGCCCGCCAACTTCCCGTTGCTACGGCGCCTCCTGCGGAAGCCGAAGCAGCCGGCTGCCACGCCCAAGGACCTGAGCAGCCGCAAGGTGCGCAAGATCGTGCCGAACGGCTTCCGTGCGACCAGCTACAACCACGTCCAGGCCGCGTCCGCTGCCTCGCACTACCCCAAGCAGAAGAAGGCGTTCGCCGTCAAATTCCCGCCGAACGAGTGGCGACAGGCCCTGACCACGGCAGCCCCGGCCCGTCCTTTGGAGCGGGCCCAGCAGCTGGACCTCGACACGCAGTCCGCGACCGAGGTCATTGGCCAAATCGAAGCCGACACCGAGATACTCTTCATGCTGGACAGGACGGCCGCCGCGGAGCCACCGACCACTCCAGCGCCTTCAAGGGTGACCAGCCGGGCAACGAGCCAGGTACCCATTCGGGCCACCGCAACGACGACCGTGGCGCCCTTCCGCCTTGAGGACACCACGGAGCTCGTGACGGAGCGCGCGACGGAGGACTCATTCACGAGCGGCTTCTCTGCAGCCTCCAGTGAGCGAACGGAGGAACGAAGTGCGACGGAGGACTTCTCCATGAGCGGCTTCTCTGCAGTCTCCAGTGAGGCGCTCGACCAGAGCACCACCGCGGATCTGGAGCGAACGGAGGAACGAAGCGCGACGGAGGATTTCTCCACGAGTGGCTTTTCTGCGGCAGCCTCCAATGGGGTGCTCGACCAAAGCACCACCGCGGAACTGGAGCGAACAACAGCCGCAACCGCAACGATGGCCCCTATGGCGACGACAACAACAGCACCAGCAGTTGAAACAACAACAGCTACTGCAGCGCCCCCTAGCGAGGCGTCGACGACTCAAAGCCTGGACTACCTGGCGGACGAGCCGGGGAGCGGGAAAAGCGACCAGACCTCGATATACGGGCTCGATAAGAACTCCCTGATCATGCGGTTGTTGCGCGCGAGGAGCGGTAAGAACATGGTGTTGTAGTCAGTAAGAGTCAGTGATTTGAGCGGGAGCTCTGCCTGTTAGCTAGTTTAAATTAATATATTTTTAGCCGGACTTAGCTCAATTAATAAAGTTTGCAAGGTAGAAATTTTAGATCATTACGGAGCACTCTCTATATTTCGATTTCTTAGGTTGTTGACTTGCTTGATTTAGCTCGTACAGCTACCGCGCTGTAGACTTAGCAGAGACAAGCGCCACCTGATTTCTCTACACATTTGACGAAACGTATGCGCCATCTACAGCGAACACATTTCTATTGAGTGATTTTAGTAACTTCACCAACCATGACGTATAGACGAAAGCTTTCATAATAAACTGATGGTCACCCTTATGTAAGACTAAAACCATAACTGCATAGCTTTTTGTGTCCATTGATGCCTGTGTAATGTTTTGCCTTATTCATAGAGGTTAAATCTCTGTGCAAAATATTAACAGAATCTTCAATAAAATCGAAAGTCGAAAAGCTTAAACGAACTTTCAATGGAATCCGCAAAATTGTATTTTGATTGGCCCATCTAGATTGCCACCGTGGCTGTATGAGTATGATAATTGGCCTGTAGATGATCTTGGCATTGAAATTTCATCAATCAACAAAATTTCACTGCTCTTCCATTCCGAAAAAAGAGAGAAAAACATAAACATACATATGGATGTATAATGGACTCTCGTTGGCGGAAGCTCTAATAAGCCAACAAGCTAGCAATATAATAAAATGGCCATCCGGTCATACTGCGGCCGGACCATCTGACTATCTGACTAGCTAAACATTTGGCCAATTGGCCAGTTGGCCAGTCTGCTTCGGGGCAAAGTCCTCTAGACTTCAATTTGTTTAATTGTCCATTCATCTCGATGGCATCTGCGGCTCGTAAAAGTGGTTTTAGGCGTCGGGGCAGCTTCATGCTCAGCCTCAGCTACTCGGCTATCCAGCCGCCGAGCTTGTTGCCAGCTATTCGGAGGCTTGCCCGTTCGCGTGTGCCACATGATTGTGTATGCAGCCAGTTCAGCCAGCTTTGAGCTGGGCCAATCATTATTGGAGCCGAAGTTTCGGCAGAGCAGCGGACAACTGGCTCGCATGGCTAAAAACTATGTTCGCCGCATTTGCTGTCAAACTTTCTAAGCGCGCATAAATCTGTTCAATATATTGCAGGTAAACGAGAGCAGAGCAAGCATCCAGCTGCATTCGGGATTACCTCATGGCCCGCAGACAGGGGCTAATTAATTAGCAGGCCGAGAAGACACCAGCTACACAAGCTACACGCTGCGGCCACGCACAAAAACAGCCGACAATCTGCGCCAATTGTTACTTTCACTGGTCAATAATGCATCGGGGGCAGCGGTGGCGTAGATCACAATTGCAGCGCCATCTACAACTCCAGCCGCAGTGGCAACAACAACTTTCGCGGGCCAACGCTGGCTGCATTGTAATTAAGACGCTCTGAGATCCGACGACTGGCTTCCATTCCGACTGCATGGCCCCTCTCCGACTGCGACTCCGAGCCTTACGCGTTCTCGCTCACAGAAGCTACTCATAATTCACAACAATTGGCAGCACACTTTTTCGAACAAATATGCAAATGACACGCTGAAGCTGCTCAACCGCAGGCTCGCACATCAGAGAAATGCGTACACTGGGCCAAATGGCTGAGCAGCTTCTGCGTCAAGCCTGCCAGAGGCAGTCGCGTCGATTGGGAGGGTGTACATGCTAATGGTTCGAAGCAAGGATGTTGGTACAAAGCGCGGTCCGTTGAGCGGATATGGAAAGCGATCTGCAATTGCAGTCGCTACCCGTTTTCTCTGAGTGCACGCCCACAAATATTCGATACGTATCGCTACTGTGCTGCCGCTGCAGCCCCCCGCCCTGGCTAATCTCACTCAAATGCACTCGCACTCATTCTGATTGCTATCATTTGCAAGGCATCTGCGCGGCCACAACTGCATGGTCGGAATGGCGCCAAGGCGTTTCGAGTGCCCGAGCAGCGATCGGGGCCATGGGATTCACTTTCGTTCGGCGTTCACGTTCGCGCCGAGGCCTGTGGCTTTTGCTTTCAGTGGCAGAGGCATAATCGAGACGGGGCGATACAATTTGTTGCTGCGTCGATCATCGCCTCGCAACACGCTCCGCGCTGGCTTTGACCCAGAAAGCGACGCACTGCCATCGACGCGGGCTGTGACTTGGCCGCAGCTGCAGGCAGGAATCGCTGCATGCTGCATGCCGCATGCTGCATGTCGCATACTGCATGAGCGATAGATGCTGCTGCAGCAGCAGCTCGTTAGCCGGCGTGCGGTCGGCGCCTGCTTGTGATAAAAGGAGTACCCGGGCGCCTTCAGTTTCCATTTGTGTTTCACGCGACCAGCCGAGCGGTGGTGTCTGGCAGTGCGCGAGTCTCAGTCGTAGTCCCAAGATCCGAACAACATGAAGCTCTGTCGCTGGAGCATAGCTGCCTACGTGGCATTGGTCTTGTTGCTCCTCCTGCACTTTGGCAGCGCCCAGGAGGCAGCTGCAGGCTCAGCCTCCCCCGCCGCCCAATCCACCTCCCACGCTTCCTCCCCACCCCCAACTGCGCCGCACTCCGTCGCTGCGGAGTCTCGAGCTGAAGTGACTGTCGAAACGGAGCGCGCCTCGGCCCGCGCAGGCGGATCTCTGGTCGGCCAGAGTGATGTCTACATAGCCCGCCATCAGCGGCAGTGCTTCGAGACGCGCAGCCTGGTGTCCTGCATCAAGTACAAGGCGTCCAAGCTCATCTGGCGCCTGGCCACCAACGGCCTGGGCTTCTTCCCCAACGAGTACGAGCGGGCGCTGGGCGAGCAGCAGCCGCGCTTTCTGCGCCTCGTCCAGCTGGGCGAGCCGGCCGACGACATTGCTGTCTTCAACGACGCCAAGAGCCTGGCAGGTGGGTCTCGGGCAGCTCAGCTCTGAAATGGGAAAGTGAGGCAGCCAGTGCAGTTGCAATTAACAGCTGCGCTTTATGCTCAGCTCGTGGCGAGAAATCGGCCTCTTGGCCACATCGTTTTCACCAGCTCCGCCTCCGCCGCGCCTCCAGTGCCAAGGCTCGATCTGCGCCGCGGGGCACGCCATTCGCTATTCGCTAATCGCTATTCGCAACTCGGTATATGGTATATGGCGTATCAGTTCTCAAAAGTGATAAACACACGCGGATGTTTACCGCACAGTTAATTAATTTCAGCGGAACTCGGCCCACACCCATCTGTCTCGGCATACTCTTCTGGCTGGGCATAGAGCAGGGCCAGCCTAGCAGGCGGCATGGCGGAATGGCAGCAGACAAGCTGAAGATATCTTTAGCGATGTCTTTAGCTGAGCATGGAAGTAGATCCGGGAGGTATCGCCTACCGGTTCCACGGCCACTAGAGTATCTGAACTTCGAGTTGTCAAGCATTTGCCCATCCACTCCCATTTGTTTGCCAAAGCCAAAGCCAAAGCCAACAAACAACTATTTTTCGGCATTAATTGCGTACACACTCGATTCGCTTACATCATCCGTTCGACTTTCAGGGGACAGCGAGATGATGAACATCTTCAAGTTCCTCAAGCGGGCTGTGGAGACATTCGGGCGCAATCACGGGCTGCAGCTGGCGCTGCCGCGGTCTGCTCGGCTAGTAGACGAGAGCGGTAAGTGTGGGGGGGGGGGTGTGTGGCCTAGACGAGGGTCTGATGAATTGATTAAGCCGTCGCCCTGCTCCCTTAGAGTCTCGAGGCGGGCGCAAGAAGAAGAAGTGGCTGATCCTGCTGCCGCTGATCATCCTGATGAAGATAGCCCACTTGAAGATGACACTGGTCACGCTGCTGCTCGGCGTGCTGGGCATGAACGTGCTGCTGGTGGGCGGCACGGCCTGGCTGATACACTACCTGAAGTACAAGACGCTCTGCAAGATACACCCGCACATGGTGCAGTCGCACTCGCACGTCTACGACTCCGACCCGTCGGACTACTCGCAGTTCCTGGGCAGCAGCTTCAACAGCTACAGCCCCTCGAGTCCGCACGAGGTGAGCGCCAATGGCTACGGCAAGGAGTGGGCCCGGACGAGCAACCCGTACCACGGCTACAACTACTTGGACACAATCAGCAAGCGAGTACAGTGAGGCCTCCGTCTGTGGCCGCGTCGTGCCAGGCTGGCCAGGTCCGCCCCTAGTGAAATTGTCATCGTCATCGCACGATCGTCATCGATAATTCCAGTAGAAGTTAATTTACTTAGGTTACGCAATTATTTAATAAACGAAATGTTCGCAACAGTTGCTCAAATAAGCCGCTGCCTGGCTGGGTGGCTGGCTGGGTGGCTGGCTGGGCGGGTGCTGCGATGGCTCGTGTTTGCTTACGCCTTATCAGCGGCACGCTTTTGTTTACCCAACAATTTGCTTTGGCTGCCGAAAAAGTGGCCCAGAAGACACGCACTACGCAAGCAGCGCCCGAATCAATATGTTTATATTACTTGTAGCGCCCACTCGAACTACACATGAAACCCGCCGCGAGCCGGCCCGCAGCCGCCGCTATCTCGCCCGTACATATGTAAGCGATTTAGTTGAGCAAATATGGCTGAGAGGCGGCGATGCCTCAGCTGCTGGCCCTGTTGCCGGCACGGGTCGAACGACGGGCTGCCTCCTCTCTCGGACGCTCGCACTACACTTCTGTTTGCGCCCATTTATGGCACCCATCAAAAGCTAGGTGGTAAAGCCACCCGCAGTGCAAACACTGGTGATAAGCCCCCATCGGCAGTGGCCAACCTACTGTCTGATCCACGGCGGCAGCCGAATTTATGGCAACTGTTGCAGAGCCAGCCGAAAGCAGCCGGTCGACTGACACTGAGAACGGGCAGTATTTGCCCACCCTATGACATCCGATTGATCACAGTGCTGCAGACTCCCTTTGCCCACATTACATCTCTATAACGCACAGACTTTACAAACCATTTAGCCAGCTTTACTTTTGCATGGCTCGAATACGACAGGTCGTATAGATAGATTGAGATCTCCGAGGTGACTTGCAGATAAGATAGGCCTCCCTTATAATAGCTGGACGGCAGGTGCGAATGCTCCTCAGTTCGCGCAATGGGCAGCCCCGATCTGCATTTGCCTGCCTGGCTGACAGAGGACTACTTGCAGAGCCGGCTGAGAGCCTTCCACGCGGATCCGCAGCTGAAGGTGCTCAGGCTGTCGGCCAATGCAGCCTCAGCCAAGGGCGAGAACTACGTGGGCGTGGTGACGCGCATTCTCGTGGAGTTCGAGCCGTCCGGTGGTGCAGTGGTGCGAGACGCCTTTCTGCTCAAACAGGCCTGCCCGGACGATGCCCCCGAGGCAGGCATCTTCGCCGAGTACGGGGTCTATGGCCGCGAGATGGACATGTACGAGTTCATTCTGCCCCGAATGCAGCGGCTGCTGCGAGAGGCGGGCGTCGGAGCCAAGCTCTGTGCCGATGCCATATGCATAGATCGGGTGCATGGCGCCCTGTTGCTGCAGGACTTGAGCCAGCTCAGGTACCGCAATGCGGACCGCGTCAAGCAGCTGGACATGGAGCACACACGCCTGACGCTCCAAATGCTGGCCCAGTTCCATGGGTCGGCCATGGTGCTCATGCGACGGCAGCCCGCCCTGCTCGGCCAAGGCTTCGCCGTGAGCTTCTTCTCGCGGGGCTTCAAGGGCTACGCAATGGTCTTCGGGAGCCTCTTCAAGGGATTGCTGCGATTCGTGCAGACGCAACCACAGCTAGAGGCTCGCTACTACGCCAAGCTGCAGCGCCTCGCGGCCAACTTGATGGAGTACACAGCCCGCTCGTTCGACGTGTGCGACGACGAGCTGCGGACCCTGTCGCACGGCGACTGCTGGACCACGAATATCATGTTCCAGTACGACGCGAAGGGTCAGCCGACCGCCGTGGTGCCCATAGACTTTCAGTTCAGCACCGTCACCTCCCCGCTCACGGATCTGCACTACTTCTTCAGCACCTCCTTGCAGGAGAGCGTGAAGGCCAGAGAGCCCGAACTGGTCCAGTACTACTACTACGAACTGAAGAAAGTCCTGGCCCAGCTCAATTATGAGGCGGAGCTGCCAAGCCTGCTGAACATCCAAGTGGAGTTCGAGCGGCGCAAGTTTCTGAGTGAGCCGCCCCATGCCCAGTGAAGTGTGCCTGCCTTTGATCTACTCATTATTTTCACTCCATGCAGGCGTTGTCATAGCCCTGGTGTTCCAGCCTCTTATGATATACACGGGCAACAAGAACCCCAGCTTTGCCAATCTTTTCCAGGACTCGCCGGAGGCAATCATCTTTCAGGACTCGCTGTACGAGAGTGAACGTGCTCGGGAAATCGTGGCCCAGTTGCTACCCGTTTTCGACGCCAAGGGACTGCTCGATGAGCAGTGAAACGACGTATTCATAAATGTATTCAACGTTTTCGTATAAATACTATTGAAATTCTTTTCCTTGAATATTGCTGCCTTTAGTGGGGGCCTGTGCACCACTGTGCGGCCAGCTTTTGGGAAACTTCAACCCCTAGAAGCGCTGATAAGAAAGCTTCGAACAGCTGTTGGGCCAAAACAAACCCGAAAGCATTCGCCTGTGGCCTGGCTGCGTGCGCGGCACGTTCAGTTGCAGGTTCGGGCTGACGCAGCGTATACGCAACGAGCGCCTCTCGCTTCTCGTCGCTGGCAATTCGGTTTAGGGCCAACACTATATAAGTTAGGGCTGTGCGCCAAAAGCCAACAGATGGTCGTCGGCCGTGCACGCGCCGAGTTATCGGGATCGACAAATCTCCAGTGAACCGCTGTCCGCACATCAAAGACATAAAAAGTTCAAATCAAGGCAAAAAGAAAAAAAGAAAAAAGAAAACAATTAAAAAATTATAGAAATAAAAAAATTCCCAAATAAATTCCAAATGCTGAGCATTGACGAGAGCCATGTTCGCAGTTGGGAAATCATTTTGCGAATCGAGAGAAGGTAATTCAATCGAAAATGTGTGAAAATGTTTTGTATTTGTTTTTCCATGCGTCGCCATTAAAAAGTCGAAGGCGTGAAATCTCCATACAGCAACTCGACTAATGCGCGAACATTCAGCCCGGATGCCTTTTTCCCATTCTGAACTCTGAATACTCAATTGTGAATTTTAAATTTCGAAATCGCTGAGTGCACTCGAAGTGGATGCGAGTCCGTGCTCCGACCTCTGCCCAGGTGCAAACGTGTAATCAAAGCGGCAATCGCAGCGCGGCTAATGCGGAGCGACGTGTGCGTCAGTCAACCTTGCGGTCGAAACTAGCAGGAAAAAAAAATATTAGATAAAAAGAATAAGTCTGGCAAGGAAGTTGTAATTCAAGCGGAACACAATTTCAGTGCCCGAATCTGAGCAGAGTCCAAAAAGAGACACGAGTCTTGAGCAGCCTGCGGGTGGGTTCACTCGCCTCATGAAGCAGCGCGGAAATGCAGGGCGGAAGTTTGCTTAAGTGTAGGGAGAAGCTCGGCGCACACAGATTATGAAAATCGAATGAGCGGGGCGAGGAGCATAAAAGACTGGAGAACCGAATCTAATTGTACATTAAAATGTGTACTAAAGTGGAAGCAATATAATTTATAAATAACACGTGCTGTTATCCGGAATCACACGGAAAATAATTAAAGTTCCGGCGAAAATTGTCTGAAGGGTCCCAAAGTGTGTGAGTGGAAAGCCGTATGGCCGAAATCTGACTGTGAGAGGCATAAAACCAAGCCGAAATGTGATACGCCAGCAAAATTTTATAAATGCGCAGAATTTTCATTTTGGCTCTTTGCCTAAGCGATTGTTTGCGTTGCGGAAGCCCGAAGTCCGCATTGATAGGTTTTCAAGTGAAATGGGCTTAATTAAGAGCTGAAAAATGTTCATGAATAGCCCGTGAAGCTCTCGAGGTGCAGCTTTAATCTGGATTAGTCTAGCTTATCTGGAGCCTAGTGCCATCCCCTTCAGCTGAGGACTGCTCTAATTTCGCTCAATATATCACAGTTCATGTTGAAGTTGACAAATGAGCCAGCCCAAGAGATATTCCCATTGCACTCTAACTAAACGCTAGTTGTTTTGACTAGACTAAACAGCAGGATAGTCACTCGGAAACTACAATGGCAAATGTAGCTAATTATCATAAGAGTGGAATGCATTTCGCTGTACAGCATTTCCATTTAGTCGGTTAATCAATTTAAACTCTGCCCCCGGCTGACCCCTCTGGCCTCTCTGGAGTACACTGGCCGAGTGCCAACACAATTCTGCTAATAGCCTTAATGAGCAGGACGGCCACTTCGGTGGGGTACGGTCGGGTCGCTGTTGAGGAGGAAATCGTGTAGGAAAATGCATGTCCAAGGGGCTGGCGGAATGCGAATCAGATGAGCGCCGCTCGCTGGGCAATGGAGCAAGTAATTTCAATTTCATTTGACATTTCAAGCCGAGCCGTGTTCACAGTTTGCGAACTTTTCAAGGCTGTCAGCCGCAAAATGCGACAGGGCCAACACATTGAAATGTTTACGGCATGCATACTTGTAAGCCAATGCTGGAATAGTTCCAGCATCAAAAGCTAAGCCCGGACGTGTGTAATATATGTTACATATGCATTCCGTTTCTGAAAGTGTAGTCACTAAGCCAGTTGCAGGCTGGAGGCAAAATCCGTTGGTTGCTGACAAAGTGCTGGGTTTATGGGAGATATTTGCGATAACATCATTCGCAGCACAAGCAGCATCTTGTGTCCTCCACTCCGAGCAAAATATGGCAAGACAAGTATTAAGGAAAAAAGCCAAAGGACGACACCAACGGGGTGGCAGGGGGAGGCAGCCGGGTGGCCCTGTGCGCATTGCATGTTGCAAGCCAAATGAATGCATCCTGCCAACCGCCGGCGAGAAGAGGCAGAACGGCAACTGCAGGAGACAGTTAAAGATGGGGCAGTTACTTGAGCTGCGAGCAAGAAGTGCCACATTTAATTGCGGGATAAATACTTTAAGCGTCTCCTTCTCCTCGCCGATGAAGCCCTTCGAAATGAGATGTCAGCCAGGGAAGTAATTTCAACTTTCGCTTGCCGACAGAAAGGGGAACTTTTCGCTACCTTTGCGATTTCTCCGTAGGCAGACTTGCTAGGGCATCCCGAACATACTTTTCCATATGGAAGTCGGCATAATTTCATTCCATATTTACAGAGCCTCTGACAGGTTGACAGATGGACAGATGGACAGTTGGACAGATGGACAGCTGCTGCGAAAACTCTCACCGAAGCTGATCCAAATTAAATTAATTGACTTCACGCTGAGTCCAATTTAACCGACAAATAAAACCCTTTTTCGTGCAGTTCCACAAACCGGATAAAGTCCAATTTGTCAATGCGAATTGTCGAGTGAGGCATTGGCCCGAAATTAGATTAATTATAGTTAAAAAAGTTAGACATTTCTGCTTTAAAAACATTGTTGCTCTGCTCTTCTCGCCCAGCCCAACGAGCTGGCCAGCCATTTATAAATCGAATCAATTTCTATGCTCCAGCTATGCGCATGAATGTTTGACATTCCTTTTAGCCTAAAATTGAGACATTTCTCGGGGCCCGTCATTAAAGGCAACAGGAATGACGCCGGAACCGGCCACGCCCAAATAAATCAGAAAAGTGGCTGACTCGCGGAGGCAATGATGAAATGGGTTGAATGTAGCGTTCAGTGGAAATTTTTTATATTTGCTTTCATTCGTCCTTTTTTGGTGGCGTTTAAAATCTTTATCACGCAGCTTAATGCGCAAATGCGGTTGGGTGGAAATGCAAATGGACCCACGCAATCCGCCAGCTACGATGACAGCTCGAAAATTATTCAAATTCATGACAAGTTCTATGAGCTTGAGGCTGCTTTACATAATTTTCTTGTCATCAACTTTGTAGAGAAAGTCATCCCGCAAGTGCCCAGCGAAATATAGACCACATAAACAAAAGCAAAGCTCTGCGATAAGAGCTGAACTATACCCGACGAGAGAACTCGAAGCGATTTGGTCGACATGAAAACTCAATTTGCAGCTTCTCGCACCTCTTTGCGATTCTCCCCAGCTGAGCTTCAGTTTCTTCCTGCCCGAAAAAATGAATAATTGTCGGATTACGTACAAGACTTCGGGCCTTCCAGGGAGGGTTGTCTTGTCGTACCGAATTCGGGATTGCTCTCAGCTCGAGTGTCGCTAATAGGTTCCAGCGAGACAATTACAATTTGTATCCCAAATGTATCACATTGTAGTCGCCGCAGAGTGCAAACATTTTCCAATTGGTGTTTGGAACTTTGTATTGCACTTTTCGTATGCGCTTCGTCAGCAGCTCGGTGGGGGCGGGGGAAATCAATATTTGCGTTCTGCAGAGCTCGGCTGGTAACTCTTCCGGGATGTCTCTGGGACTCCCCGAGGGGGAGGCAAGGCTCTGCCACTTGATTTATGCGCAACACATAAATCGCATCCGCCGATTGCTGTGTTGCATACTTTGGGGAATGCGAGCCCGAGCTGCTGCTGCTGCTCTTAAGCGATTCGTTTATTGACGTTGATAAGTACGCACACATCTGGTGCATAAAATTACCCAATTATCTTAAGCAACTGTTGTCATCCAAAGGCAGGCGGCCAATCGCCTGTACCTCAAGCTGGGGAGTTGAAGCGCAGCCTTCTCCAGGCGTATACGCGATGTGCCTCGATTCAAAGCATAACTTTAGTTCGTCTGTCCTGTCTGTCCTGAGGAAGCGACGTGGCATGAATGTTGACGCAAATGATGTAAATAGCGTTGCGAACAAATTTCCAGAATTCTGCAGCTAATTATAAAATTGCTGCGCAGCTAGGAAGTGCCATGAGAGCGTCGAGTTGGGGCCATTTCGAAGTTGAATGCCTTTCCCCATGCTCCTCCACGATTAGGTATGTGCGAATCTCATTAGAGCTGGCAGTAAACAATAAGTAGGATGTTATCTAAAATATCTAAACAATTCATCTAGGGTATCCAAAAAGTAAGATACATAAGGAAAATGTAGACTATGGAGAAATGGATCTTCTTCTTTTCAATTAAGAGAGAAGTTTGGTCTTTTGTTGCTCCCGATACCCCGACTGTAATTTATGGACTGAACTTTGTCGGGAACTACCACGAAGGATGCAAACTAATAATCTGCATTTTTATTGTGAAATATAATGCCACAGCTTAACCTTTGCTTCTATAAAAAAGAGCGAACGTTTTATGGGCCAGCTTAAGCCTTTGAAGGCCGAAGAAGATGGCTCAATTTAGGACCTAAAAACTTGAGCTCGTGTCAAAAGCAATAGAGGAAAAGTTTTGGTATAAGCCAAGCGGCTGGCACTGCTTTTTTCTCCTATTTCAGCTCGGGGTTAGTTATAGCCATTTCATCCGCCGCTCCAGCTGACGCGGCTGGCCGCAGTAGGGCGAGGCGGGCGAGGCGGGCGCGGGGCACGTGGCGAGTGGCGTGTGGCATGTGCGTTAGGAGCGGCACTTAAATCACGTTTAGCACACACGCAACGCGAAAGAAATGTCGTATTACTTTATGCGTGGGCCACGAGTGATTTAAAGGTTGTTTTGTTTGTCAACAGATAAGCGCCATGAATAGCAGTGAGCTCGGAAGTCAGATCCTGAGCTCAGCGGAGTTGTTGAATGTGCTTTCGAGCAACGTCAATTTCGATAACGCTGGGGAGCGGCGACACTTGGTTAACTACCCCGGCCTAAATGCACGCCGTGTCTATGC
>JABVZY010000267.1:9649216-9663526 GCA_020883555.1 Drosophila nannoptera
TGCTCAAAGGGCAGTTAGCTTGGCTAAGCAGGCATTTGTGGTACGAAAGCTATGTAAATAGATATCAAATTGAAAATTATGTGCGAGCTGGGTTAAGGCTCTGGAATTCTCGCGAAATCTCTCAGCGCCTTGAGGGGCCTTCATTATGAATAATTGGAGAGCAGACATACGCAATTGTATCATGATGAACTAAATTCCCAGATTCATCCCTAAAGGGATCCACATGGCCGCATGTCTTATCGATATCCAATAAATATTATTGCACTTTAACGTGGCTTAAGGCTACGGATGTTCACGTGGAGCCCATCGGTGTTTATTTATGTGGCTTGTCAGCCTCCTCTTACTAATTGCTCGGGGGCGAAAGCCCTCATATACACCTTGGGTTGGGCTTTTCGCCTCGCTCTGCACCTGCTGCACCTTTGACATTTGGCGCGGCCGCCCTTTAAAGCAGTTGCGGAAACCTGATTTGAACTCGAACATAACGTTAAGAGCAATGGGCCATTAAACGACCGAAATGTGGGCCCACTGCGATAAATATAAATGCTGGCGAATGCGCGCGTGTCTGGGGCCACATATGGATACTTATGTGACAAGCGAAATAAGAAAAACGGCTCGAGACTGGCAGGGGACTGGTTTTATGTTGCCACATATCCGCCCATAAGCAATTTGGAGTTTGGGGGGAAATGTTAATATGTGTCGGCAAATACAGTGGTGTATTGATAAGCCGACCGGGCCAGACCGAAGCTCATCAATCACGGATGCTTGAGCTGTGTGGCATGTGTCTGAGCCGGCTCAAATTGAGCACTTTGCGAGGCAAAGTCCATTGCGGTGGTCATTTAATTGTCATATTGTGACAATTGCATCAATTGTGCCGCTCTCCGAGGCGGCTTACCGCCCCGGTTGAAGGGTCATCATCGTCATTAAGAGCACATTTTTGTGACGTGGTCCGTCTAACACCCGTGCGACCCGAATGTGACGAGCGACACGCACCATCGAAAGGTGAGAGGTAGCTTCAGCAGCAGCTGCGGAAGAAGTCAAAACAATAATAAATTAATTAAAATTTTCTAGGGAACCTGCGCAACGGACGTGTCGCACTCTCCGCACTTGCAACGATGTGAAAGTGTCGAGTCGTCGGGCGTGGCGTCTGGGCCAAGTGATGTCACTTGGCCACAAGCGAACGCCGTCTGAAGCACACTCAAGAGAGTGCTGAGGAAAGTGGGCGAGGGAAAGAGATGTTATTTAACTTTCTTCTTAGAAAAATTGCATAACCCAAGCGGACGACTCGGGCATTCTAAAGTTTAACTGGCCCCAGGCGTCCAACATAATAACGAACGATTTGTTGTGGAAATCAATTTGCCTCGGCGGCGGGACTGCGACTGAAGCATGGGCAAGTGATTAGCATATTTATGAGTAAAAGTGAAATTAACGAATAGCGGGGAAGGGAGAGCGAGAGGGAAAAGGGCGAGGGAGAGTGTTTGCCAGAGAGATAAAAAATATCGCAAATATTGACTGAGTTTAACATCTTATTCGAAGCGCTGATGCATGCCGAAAGGTTCCGAGATTTTCGAATTCATTCCGACTCGAAACGACTCATGGGCTCAGACCACTTCAAAGCCCATAAATATATGTCAGCCGCAGTGGCTAAGCCCTGCGAGTGCTTTCTACGCCAACTGCCAACTGCCAACTGCCAACTGCCAATTGCCCCTTGCCAGTTGTCAGCTAATACACGCTAAATGAATTTTCGACACTTTCCCAGCAGTTGGCCAATATTTGCAGGTACTGAGGCCTCGTTTGATGTGGCAGCACGTATAGAATATGCCGGGGCAGAGCAATACAAGGCCTTTGTGTTAGACTTTTCAGTGTTATTGAGAGCGCACTGTTATTGATTCTGCGGTCCCGTGCCGTACTAAGTGACTTTCATTTCGTTTTGGCATTTGATTTTGCAGCTATTGAATTATTGCGGTTGCTGTGGCTCGGGCCACTAGGCCGGCCTTCGCTCCTCCCCCACTCAGTCACAGTTTCTGGTCGTTGGGCACATGTACAGCTCAATGGCCACGTTTGTCACCAGAAATTAATAACAATGTGCCGCTCAGTTGGACAATTCTGAGCTGGACGACTTTCTCGTACGCCAACCGGCCAAAGAAACTCGTTCAACTTCCAATAAATAAATGGAACACCCCTCTGATTTATCATCGACTGTGAACTTGTTAGTGAAACTCCGCAATTAGCAATCTAGCCCGGAAAAACTTTTGTCGAGCGATCCCAGCTGCGACGATCGGATGTTGCTTCCAGGTCTTTATCGCCAGTTGCATTTTCCAAACAGCAAACATTGATCGAATCGCAGCCTCAATGAGACCTTAATCGTTCATTTCCCAATGACGATTGAGAATAATCTTCACTTAGTCTCCTTTTAATTAGGCGCAAGACAATTCCATTCGCCCAGGAGAGGAAAATCGCAATAGAGTGAATTTTCTTCATAGCATTTTATTTGTAGAATGCAAAAAAGGAGCCAGCTGTAAGCTCTTCCAAGTAGCCTACGCTAATGACTACTGACGCGGTCGATAGCTGCTTAGGTTGCACTTTTTGCCAATGGGGATCATAAGTGATGATAATGGGCCATTAGCTGGGTGACCAACTGACTTAGGCATTTCCGTTAATCAACGATGATGAAGGGCGCTTTCCGAAAGATTTACAGTCTTCGGTACTACTAATACTTGACGGAATGCCGCGTGGGGTGGCAGGCTTCAGGCACGCTTTTGTTTTTCCCACATTTGCATTTCAATTTTCCGGACAAAAGAGAAAACTCTTGTCGCTAACACTTACCTGGTGACTTTGTCACTTTGTTTACGACGTCAATGTCAGCTTGTTCCGGCGATCGCTCTTAAGCGGCATTGGCAGCCGTCAGCTGAGGCTCTCTGCAACGTAAGGCGTTACGTTGCGCTCACGCTACGCTCACGTTACGGCCGCTAAACTGGTTGATCGCACCCGCCGCCTCGACGGCAGAGCCGTTGGCTTTCGCCTGTTAGTCGAACTCTTGGCGAGCAGAAAGCCAGTCGCAAGCACTGCCGGGTCGCGCTTGGTATTTATGGAAATGAAAGCACGGGAGCGATAGCATCTATAACACATTACCGCTAACTCATCTCGATCGGAATGAATGCTTAATAAAACGAGAATACATATCCAAATAAATGAATACATTTCGTATGAACGGGTGTGCCAGTGGACTGAGTGAAAACCCAAGAAAAAATCATAACAATTGCAGTTGCAGCGACAGCGTGTCCGAGGTGATGAATCGAAGTGTTGGTGCAAAGTGAACGGGTTTTCGGTCGGTTCCTCGTTTAGTTAGTCTTGTTGCAGGCATTTCACCAGCGTCGACTGCAGTTCCAGCAGCCAAAAGCCAGACAGTTCGCGGCCAAAAACGAAAGTTAACGCTAAATATGAAATTCGAAAAGTTGAGCCAAATTCTTTTGGCGCAGTTTCGCGCAGCTTCGACCGTTTGATCGGGAGTACGAAAAATGTGTAAGACAATTCAATTAGCCGCAGCTGGCAGCAAACTCAACTGATGCACATTATCTAAGAGGTAAACTAATTAAAAACTAAGCGGATTGAAAGTGATTTTTTCCCTTTGCCTCTCCTACTCTCTTCGGTGTCTGTGTCTGCAACGGCTTGGAAATTAATTCGGCTATATAATTACGTGAGATTTTGCGGAGATCTAACACAAGCGTAACAGGAATAATGGCCCACTCAATTGTTAACATTTCACTGTCGCCGCATTCACACCTCTCTCTTTCTCTTTCTTTTACGTGCGCTTGGAATCCGAGTGCGATTTGAAAGCGCGCGGTGCGAGCTAGGGCTTGAATTGAATTGTTGAGCAGCTTGCGTGTTATATAAGAGCTTAACAGCTGGCCTACCTCAATTAACAGAGAATCGAACCCGTATGACACTTTCTTTTCGAAGCAGTTTCATCTGCATGGCTCTGCATGGGCCTACAAGAAAGTCTGCACGATGGATTCGATTTCATTTGAATTCGATTTCATTTCGTTGCGGCTCATTTTACAAATATTATTTGTTTGCTGCTCCGATCAATCAAGTGCGAAATGATAATAATTTAACAGACTACTGCGTGCAGAGTCTAACCGCGTATCTTGATATTGATTGCCGATCGTTAAGCAACTGTAACAGAAACTGTCGCACTTTGGCTCCGGCCAGTGGTGCGTGTAAGTGTGGTTGGGCCTGGTGAAATGTATCTGCCAGATACCGCTGCGCACACACACTCGAACGGAGCGTACTTTCATTTTGCTTACTGGCAGTAACGCATAAATGTCTACTGCAGATTTCTTTGACTCTCGCTTTGAGGACGTGCAGCAACTGATGAGCAGCAACTTTCAATGCTGCCACTGCCGCAGCAACTGCAGCTGCCGCCAGCTGACTGCCACCACGCAGTCGACAGTCAGAGACACGGACATTGTGCTTATTTGTTGGGGCTGAAGACGAAATTAAAAACTTTATTTGCGTACATCAAATCTTATGCGAAGCTTGAAATTGAAACTGAGCGGCTTGAGCCTTTGGCCTCTGCTCCTTATTGCATTCCATTTAACGACTACACACTTCAAGTCATAACTTTCTAAAGCACCCAGCATCAAATGGCATTCCGTCGATTACCATATTTTGGCATTGCCATTGCAGTCGGGGTTATTTTCGGACCGGAGGCAGCACAGCACGCATACAAATAACCCCATTTGATTGGCAGCCCACACCCGAAAAGCATAAAAAAACAATCAGTGCCTAATGGGCCCGAGCTGCAGGCCAAATTGGTAGCTAATTGGCGAAAACAACATTTCACAATTGACGCACAGAGAAATTGCATTACACGCGCCAGCAAGACTGGGTCGGAAATTGATATGAATTGGCAGAGTCGAGCACGGACCAGGAACAGGCCGCCACTTGGCGCCACGCATGGGCCATTAATCAACTGCCAGCTTCTGACAGCGGCTCATTGAGGCCTAAGCAAATGAGCCTGGTTCCTCTGTGTAATGAGAAAAATCCGGGCAGAATTTAAATTTGTTCATTCAGGCAACTCATATGCTTAACACATTGCTCTCTGCCCTCCGAATTTCTCTCCGAATGTTCTGACAAATCAAAAGGCAGTCTGACAACCAGCTTAACATGGCCACACCACAAGTCACTTGCACAGCCACAGTTTTAGTGGTTCAATTATCCAAAATGACCCCTTGCGACTACTCATTAGGCAGCTGCTGTCTCGGCCGAGCCGCAAACATGTAAATTAATATGGGCCGCCCCTCATTTACTCGGCTCTGTCTGTACCGGGCAGCCAGCTCATTGCCCTGTTGTGGTTAGATCGATGTCACTGCAAAGACAATGTAGAATTGGATACATGAGCGAATGTTTGCGGGCTGCTCAAGACCAGTCGGCCGCCGAGAGGCCTGCCTAGGCACCCACAGCTAGTGCCTTCAACTGCAGAGTGTGCCATGCCTCAGCACTGATTTGTGGATTTTGCGTAGCTCCCG
This sequence comes from Drosophila nannoptera, assembly GCA_020883555.1. Taxonomy (NCBI): domain Eukaryota; kingdom Metazoa; phylum Arthropoda; class Insecta; order Diptera; family Drosophilidae; genus Drosophila; species Drosophila nannoptera. The sequence continues at coordinate 9,654,745 of JABVZY010000267.1, forward strand.
GAGTTGATTCGCCCAGTTGGCAACTGGTTCTTAGCCACACAGTTGCTAACGGTTATGTCAGCGGCCTGACGGAGGCTATTGCGACGTCCCAAATGTTTGTTTATGGCTACTTTTGACCGCTAACTGGAGGCCGTTTGTCAACTGGTTGCACAAACTTGTTGCGGCGGCGTTGGCTGTGCCAGTGGCAGGTACTGAGGCGGTTTCTGTGCCTGTCGTTGTCCAACTTGTACACTTTGTGCCATTACCCTCGGCGGCGAGTGCACGAGCGTGTCGCAAACGCTGACAGCCAGCTTATTACCCCCAGCTCCGCACACAGCCCTTTGTGCGTTTATATAAAGCTAATGGCTTTCATATGCAGCAACTTGGACGCGACTTATGATCCAATTCCATCAATTTGCATTAGGGCAGACGAGCGTTGGCTGTCGTAAGTTTCAAAAGTTTTTCGCATTAATTGAGAAACTTGCGACAGCGAGCAGAACTGAGTCGGCCGAGATGAGCCCAGATGAGCTGGAGCAGCAAGAGCCGAAAGGCCACCAGGCCACATCTAAGAGCAAAGCAGATTAAACGTCGCTGCCAGACAGCTGCAATGGCGGCGCCCCAGGTGCGAGCGGGGAGCCCATATGGGGCCAGAATATTAGAGCATGAAACCCTGTGGAGCTAGAAGAAGAGATGAAATAAAGTTGCAACCAGGCTTGCTCCGGTGCCCTAAAGACAGATGCCAACATCGTGATAAACACTCGTTAGTCGGTTCTGGCCGTCGACTTTTCGGTTTCATGCGAGCATTCTCATTCTGGCAGCTAATTTGCATGCAGACACCGCTGAGCCGCGCACCACAATACCTCCCGTCCGTGCGGACATGGAATAATTAATGCGAAGAGCTTCCGAGCATGGCTTAATCGCCGAAAAAACAAGCTTCTGCTGGTACAGAGCTCCAACTGCAACTGAAACTGCAACTGCTGAGTCTGGGTCCCTGCTGCTGTCAATGACAAACGATGCAGCTAATGCTGCGTGTTAATTAGTTTTACAGCAGAGAAGTATTTCAAGAGCAACTATTTAACAACAGTTCATCAACACGAAACTTCTCCCGACTGGCAGACGAAGTAATCCAACTGAAGTCCAAAGTATTCGGAGTAACAGCAGAACTGCAGAATATGCAATAATTAACTAGTTGAATGTTTGTGGCAGGGAATTAGCCGGCAGCTCGAATTTGTTGTCCTAATCTGTCTGCAAGTGCTGCAGCTCGGGATGATTCACGTAAGACGCCTCTGGGAGTCAGAAATTCAATTAATGCGTTATTGTTGATGCGATTAAGAGCTCAAGATAATTGAAAGTGCACTGCTTCGTGAGAGGGATTCAATTGAAAGTACATTGTGTCTTGCTTCACATTGTGTCTGCTCTCCCACCTGCCCCCCTTGCCGGCTAAGTACATTAATTAGCCTAGCTGTTATTGTTTCGACTGCAATTGATATTTATCATTTAATGGAGTCTTCACTGCCCACTGGGCTCAGTGCAGCTCATGGGCACTCAAGCGACTCGAATCGATCTTCAATTAGTCCCTTCACTGGCTCTTTGAGGAGCGCAGCGAGGCATTCAATCTGAAACGGATTAAATTTGACTGGAGTTGCACATTTAGTGACATTTTCTGCAGCTCGAACTCGACCTTCTTCCACATATCACATTCATACGGATAATTGCATAAGCCCACATTGGTTCATAATTTAACCCCAGCCAGCCTCTTTCAGTTCCAAGCGGAAATCAACAAAAGTGATTTCCATTTCTCTGGTTAAATAAATGAAATGAGAAATTAAAAACCAATTTGTGAAAAGTGCATTAAATTAAATGTATTTCACAAAAATTCTCTGGAAGACTGTCTGCTCCAAAGCTCCAAAATGGGAGAGCTTAAGCGTTTCTCTTAAGCTCTTCGAGACGGCTGCTCTTTTGATATGGATTCGATAATATTTCTGTGTATTTTTTGTGAAGCTGTGAAAACCGAAAGTGAAAATTCAACATGAAAATATCGTGAGCTCTGTTCGGCTGCCCCGAGCACAGCTCCACCTGAACCACTGAAATGTGGTGCAAATACAAACAGACTGTGTACATTTTCACTTTTTATGCGGCGGGGCCGGGGGGAGTAGTGATGGGGAATGGCGTGCTAAAAGCCGACTCCGGCAAAGATAAATAAAAAGTTGGCGACGTGCATTGCTTGCTTAACGCATAACAAATTGCCGCTAGACAGACCGGGGGCAAAGATTGAGAATGGGAGAGAAGTGGTGAGAGCGGGGATGAGGGGCAGCTGACCTTAGGCAAACTGATTAACAAGTAACTGGCGTCGGCGATGGGAGCAGCGAGGCCAATTGTCACGCGCGTGCTGCAAAAAGATTTTTCGCGGCCGAATCGCAGATCTGTCCAATCGCAAAAGCTATACTTGTCTCCCACCCCTCTCTCGCAAAAAAGTAAGAAATAACGTTAACGCCTCTCGGCTTTCATTGCAGAGCGGAACGAATAGAACGTGCATCAGCGAACCAGCGAAACTGTGGCATGAAATTGCTGCAGCAGAAGAAAAGGAAATTTCAAAAGCAAATTACAACCGAGTGGCTGCAGCCAGAAGCTGAAGTTTAATGAAAATGCTAAGCAGGGCGAACACAGTCGCCACTCGCCCGACCAAACTGAAAGCAAACACGCACAGAAAGCGGATCTATAGCCTGTTGCTGTTGCAGTTGCAGTTGCTGCTGCAAGTGCTTTGTCAGCTGCCACTTGCGACAGCTTCGATAAACACCGCGCACAACAGAACAGCAGCTGCAGCAGCAAACACTGGCCGGACGCTCTTCAGCCAGCCGTTGACAACGCTGACGGGCGTGGCGCGCAACGACAGCAACACCTTCCGTCCCATACTGCCCAGGGACGTCAGCCCCGAATTTATATCGCGCAATGTGTTCACAAAGTCGGGCCAGTATCGCGTTTTTCAGCCGGTCGAGAGCGAAAGCGATTTGCGCCTGGCCGTGGCAATGAGGCGTGCGGACTATTCGCAGGAGGCTGAGCCTGGGCAGCCGCGCAGAAGTCAAACAGGACTCGACCTAGAGTCAAGTTCAAAGGCAACAACAACAACTGCCCCAACAACGAGTACGACAGCAAAGGCCTCTGTGCATGTCAGGCAAGTGAACGAAAGCTCCTTTGTGATGCAAAACGAGCTGCAGGGCCTGGAAGACCTGCTCAAGGAATATGTGCAGACCTTTTTCACAGAGGGCAAGTACGAGCCCATGCCAGGGCTCTTGCTTGCCTTGCAGCAGAATCACACGAAGCAGCACGTGGAGAAGCCTCCGCGGCTCGAACGAAGCGCCCTGGAATCGACCAACGTCCAGATCAACGTACCGCGGGCTCTGCAAAGCGCTCGGCTCCTGTTCTTTGCAGGTATGCGGTCTACATATTCCACTAGCTTATATCCACTGGCTAACGATTTAATTCCTCTGACAGGACTCAAAAAGGCCCTTAAACCCATTTACGTAGGCCTGCAGGTGCTGAAGACATTGCTGTTCGCCCTCTTTTTGCCCACAATTGTTGGTAGCGTGACGCGCTTGATTGGCAAAGGTAAGTTCATATTGATTGCTGGAATTCGCCATCATGAATTATACATGTACGTCGGGCATGTCATCAATAGGTCTGGCCACGGGCTCAGCCAGCTCTGTGCCGCTTTTCGTGCGCCCCATGGACCCGCCGCAGGAGTTGGACTTCAGGGACAACAGCCTCAATTTTGAGGACGACAACAAGTTTAGCATGGTCGACGAGGGCAAGCCCGGTGTAGGATTTGAGTACAATGCAGGTACGTTTGAATGGCAAGCTAATTTGACTGGCCCATCTAATACCGGTGCTTATGCAGAGGCTTCCCAGCAACAGGCGCAATATGCGCCGTACAATGCCAACTCCTTGAACACGGGCACCCTCTCGAGGTACGGGGGCCAGCAGATGCAGGAGACTTATCTGAGTGCGCTGCAGAGCATCGGGGCCGCCTCCTTCAAGAACTCGCAGAGTCTTTCGTCGGGCTCCTCAGCTGGCATGGCGGCGCCCGGCATGGCCAAGAAGCCCGTTTCTCCGGCCAACATGAACACATTCCAGAGCTTCCAGAAAGTGCCCAGCTCCTCGCTGCTCTTGTCCAACTACGACCCCTTCTACAGTCCGCTGCTATCGCGCCTAGACTCAGTGTTCGCCCAGCTAAAGCTCAACTCCGAGAACGAGAACTGCCGCGAGAAACTCATCTGCCTGATGTACGCCAATCCCGCAAAGTATGCTCCCTACAGCAACCTTGTATCGGCTCAGCTCAGTCGGTGAGTATTTCGCTGCGCCGCAGAGTATGCAACACAGCCGTGTGAGGCGACGTGTGAAATTTCTTAAATACTCGCTCGTAAACAACCAACCTCTGCGATTTATCTTTTCAGCGAGCTTAATGAATTGCGCAAGCCTACATCCGATAATCCGGATATCCTGCGCTTCTTCAAGTACATGCGGGCGGCCAAGGATGGCCAGGACGGCATAGACTGCGAGCAGTCGTTCGTTAAGTGCAAGGAATTCAAGGATTTCGAAAATCCGGCAATGCTCTCCACCTACAACGACATCAACAAATTGGTCCAGGCACGCAAATTGACGTAAGGACAAAGGACGAGGACAGTCAAGGTCGATGAATGAAGGTGTGAGACGCAGGGAGCTCACACGAGTCAGGACCTAGGCACATCAGGTGTTGATGCCTGTAGCTGTAATTATGCAAATTTAACGTTAGCCCAGCCATACATGAATGCATACACAGAAATGTGTACACACTTATATGCATATAGATCCATATATGTACGCATGCATACATGTCTTGCTGGGACGGGTCGTGGTTGTGTGTTTCGGGGCTTTAATTAGTGTGCTGTAAATAGAGTATCTCTTGTGTTGTATAGTTTAATTAACACGCAAAACAGTTGCTGTTACCTTTAGCCATTTAGCCGAGTTATTTAATGTATCTATACGATTTGTCTAATATTTATTATTTATCTACTTATTTATTTATTTATTTATTTTTTTGCTATGTTACATTCACTTAGTCAGCCCGAAGTGTTTGAAGCTGTTCAAGCTCCTAGAAATCAGTAAAGATAGAAAATGTATTATAAAAAATTATCAATCTTTTTCATTGAATCAAACTCATCCACGGCATTACTTAGTTGGAAGGAAATACGTGTGAATTCTGTGCTTCAATTTTCGCCTGAGCCGGCAACATTTTATGAGTGGAATACTCTTTTATTCTCCGCTGCTTTACCTCTCTTTGTATCTTTTGCACTCGTTCGAGCACTCCGCTCTGATCGACCTCTCTTCTTGGGCTCAGGCATGTGCTTGTCACTCCATTTCCGCTTCAAGGGTCTCAGTGACCGAGTTCAAAGGTTGAGCTGGCTTGCAATGCGAGCACGTAATTATGCCCTACATATGCAAAACGGTGGGAATGCATGCAGACTTGGCTAACATGCACCCTTCTGCGTAAGCGCGACAGTGGTGTCCACTTTAACGTGTCTGCCTGCCCGTCAGCTTTCAGTTTGAAGAGATGTCACATAGTAGTTAGTGTGTGACCCGCCACTTAATTGCTTTTGCATTTATATCGATGAATAAATTATTGTTTTACAGTAGAATTTAAATTTTAAACTAAGGATTTCATGCTAGGGATCAGACTAGCTGCCCCTGGGGAGGTCTTTGATATTCGCGAATGAGGCCGGCCTGTTGGCAGCTGAATAAGCCAGAGAATTAGCTAATTGGATTGCAAGTGGGGCTGGGGCAACATGGCAGCTGCCACAACTGTCCGAGCCACATCTCATGAATGTCACAGGCCCACTTTTTGGGATTGGAGCAAGCAAATGTTCGAGTTGCTCCACTGGCCAAATTGTGATTACACCCCTGCCACCACAGGCTACAGTCCGCACAGCTCCCTCCTCTCGGCGAATGGCGCATAGAAAAGCACATGGAAATGGTAAGTGAACTGGGAATTTCCCCCAGTTTAATTTGCGGCTTGGCTTCTCATGGGTTTTCCATACAGCAGCCGCAAAAAGAGAGACAAAGATTACCTGCAAAATTGGCTGCATGTGGACCACTTCCAAAGCTGATTGCGGTTGCCAACAGTTTGTTCACATTTTGCCATGACTTTAAGCCAAGCACTGGCTCCCCTTTGTAGTGGGCGTAGACGCGTTGCAACCATTTGAGTCGAACAGTAAAAGTGATTATTGCCTCTGCTCAGTGTTGCATAATCTGTAACTCTGGCTGTGACGTACGTTTTCCCGCTGATCCGCACGATGATGAATCACCGCCTCTTGAAATGAAACTCGAATTTAAACCAAGGCCTCGACGTGCCCCATAATATTTTTGGGGTTTTCTGAAGGCGCTTGTACCCGACCCGACAGCCGACCAACCGACTAGCCGGCCAGCCGGACTTAAAGTCGTTGACGCCGCAGCCCACAGACCTACATCGCTTGGCCAACCACAACCTACCGCAAGTGTGAGCGTGTTGACGTCTCTTTAATATCATCATGGACGGTCGTTTGATCGGCCGAGTGCCTCTCGGGCAAGCAGCCACACTGTGGATTGAAGCTGGCGTCTGGGCTCTGCCACTAGCTCTGCCTTGCTCTGGCCCATTGTTTGGCGATGTTTTGTTTTGTGCGTTGGCTTCAGGCACATACAAAAAAAAAGCAGCAACGTTGTTGCTTGCACCTCTTTCTCGGCACTTCTCGCATTTCATATAAAATCTTTGCCGGGCAACGGCAGCAGCACAGTCGCTTGAAAGTCAGCTGAAAGGCCAGGTCTGAAGACTCAAGCAAGCCATTAAGGATAAAGCCAACCAACTGAAGTGTTTATAGGAAGCAAAAAAAGGTAAATAAGTCCGTCGAATGCTGCAACAAAAACGTGGAGTGAAATAAAGTGCGAAGTGTTATGCAATGAGCGGAAAAGCAAAAGAAAAGTTACTCGAAAAAAGCCGTAAAATAATAACAGCGCTCACAGGAAAGGGCCGTAAGCTCTTCGTGTATATGTACATACATTTAATATGTATATCTACATTAAAGTCAGTTTCGAATGTGAACAGATGATTGCGAACTAATTGGGCAATACCATTCATTTGCATATGTTTTGCGCAAATGCGATAGCTCAAAATTTCATTGACCTTCAGTGCTCAATGCTAATTTGAAAGGCAAACATTGAAAGCCATCACAATATTTGGTTTCGATTCCGCAACGATTTGTAGCAAGATTGCCTCAGAGTTTTAAAGCAAAAAGCAATTCATTCATATATAAAGTCAGCTGAAATCATTTGCATAAATTACTCTCGATTATAAATCAAATGCATACTTACTGCCCCGACCCAGTGCGGGTCGTTGAATGGAAGGCGCTGCATACTTTTCGAGTAACGGAGAAAATTTCATGATTCGTTAAAAGTTTCCGGGACGTTGCCTACTCTTGCGGGCTGCGAATAATATCTGCCATAAACATTCTCGTTTGCCATAATGGTCCGGTTAGTGAACATTTTTGGGCGATTTGCAGCAATAAATTCAATGCAATCGTATTCTCTGCGCTCTGTTGCATTCATCGAAATGCAAATTTGGCTAACCAACAGGTAGAACGAAGGCCCATCTCCGGCCATTTGATGCTAAATAGAAAATCGATAGATCCTTTCACGAGCGAATGAATAATAAACTGCAGCTCATAAATGCACCCCTCCGTTTCATAGCGAAAAGGCAATTGACGGGTTCAGTTCTCATGAAACATTAAATATTTCGTAGGTCAAACACGTGCATATATGTGAGCTTTTAGGGGACTAATGGGTTTCAATAACCAATTACGAATTATTACAAATCTGATTGCAAATTGAAAAATCTGTGACTGCTCACACTTTGACTAACTGAATGATTATTAAAGCCCATGGAATTGGTCTGGTAGAAAAGTAAATATTTCGAGCTGCCTAAAAGTATGCAATGTTTTCATCGACGGCTATCTTGCCGGGTTGTAATTTATTGAATAGGGTATAGCGAATTCGTTAGTGCGGAACTATTCTCTGCTTGCTTACAGTCAATTTGCCATGCGCTTTGTGCTTTTTACACAGTTTCAATTACGTGCAGTTGCTTTTGCCGCCTCATTGCGGCCAAAGGGTTAAGTAGCTTCAGGGAAAAACCGAAATGAAGCACGAGCCCAATCACAACAAACCAAAAGTTGAAAACCGGTTTGATTGCATTTCACTTTGGGCAGTCGGGCTAAAAATGTTGGCTATAGTTCGTCGCCCAGCCCGCATAAAGCTCTCCTATCAGCTCCAGCCAGCACTGCGAACAGTTAGCCGCCGCTAGCTGGAAAGTGAGAGTTATTACGTCTGAGCAAATAATTGCAGAAGCTGGGCCCAAAAGTGGTTGCCAAAAGCTTCGTCAATGGCCATGACAAACGCGCAGCGCCTTGCCTCCGCTGAAAACTGTGTCAGTTGCGAGCCGGGCCCACGCCAGTTTATAGCCAATCGGCTAACAATGAGCTACTCATAAGAGTTGCCAAAAAAAAGAGTCTTGCTCCCGTCGGCTGACGTCTGGACCGGAGCGCCGCTTCAGAGCCGAGCAACCAATCGCAGAGAAAACATCGGAAGACCGGTTGGCTTCAATTACCCGAAAAGCGCTCTTATTTTCATTTGTGTCTTTTGTTTTTGTGTGTGGCTGACGAACAGTTTGTGTCTTTTAGCCATGGCAATGAGAGTGCTCGCCTTGCTGACCATCGTCGCCTGCTTCGGCATTGGCCTCGTGACC
>JABVZY010000267.1:9709770-9723517 GCA_020883555.1 Drosophila nannoptera
CAGCTCTCACGCACACACATGCACTCCCGCCGACGTGTAGCTGAGGCCAGGCCAAGTCAAGCCAGGTTGCATTAAGAGCCGCAGCGGCTGCGCTGCGCTGTCGCTGTGGTTGTGGTTGCGATTGTGGTTGTGCTTGACGTCGTCTTCGTCTGGTTGTTTATTTAAATTCTAAGCTCGGCTACCGTTTGACTGGCGTGTGTGTGTGTGTGTGTGAGCTGGGGATGCGTCGTGTTTTGTCGTCGTCGTCGGCGACGTCGTGGCCGTTGTTGTCAGCGACTGCGCTGCTGGCCGGGAATAAAACTCGATCCGCGTGCGTCTTCTAGCCACAGTTTACGGATTGCCTTCTGACCGACAGATCGAACAAGCCAATCGAGCGCAGTGCACTCAATCAACTGTAGCGAGAGAAGACTCCCAGCCGAGTCGTTGCCCCATAAGGATAATCAAAAACCAGTGACAAGTGTTGTGTGCAGCATAAGCCAGAAGAAAAACGAGAATCATGTTCAAATTCGTGTGCCTGTTCGCGCTCCTCGCCTCGACGGCAGCCGCTGCCTCGGAGGCCGACAGCTTGCTGACCAGCGCCCTGCGCATGGTCAAGGATTGTGGCGAGCGTTCCATGGTGTTGTGCATGAAGGTAAACCGAGCAGTGTTCAGCTGAGACACCCACACACACACACACACACACACACTCACACACACTCACACACTGATACCCCCCATCATTCGCACACAGGAACGCGCCCTGCACTACTTTGACTCGGAGAACGGTGATGTGAAGCTGACAGAAGGCATTGCCCTGGTCAAGACCGACGATATACCTGTGGGACGTTCTCTGAACGATGTGAGCCTGCCCGAGGAGGCGGAGGCACGCGAAAGTGAGGTCGACTCGCTGCTGGTGGAGCGAGTGGCACGCTTCTTCGGCACGCACACGCTGCAGTTCAAGGTGCCCAAGGACTCCATCCAGGATATGCAGCGCGCCCTCGAGGAATGTGAGTGTAGCCAACGAGCTGAGACAACCAGTTAGCTGGTTGCTTGGCTGGTTTCATGCCTTGTTGTTCTCTGTACTGGTTCTGCTCCATGCTGCCAATTTGGGTTAGTGGTGCAATTATCGCTGGCTCGTTGCAGCGCCTGGCTGCCCCCTTGGTGCACGCCGAACGCAACTGGGCAATGCATCAAATCCTGTTTTCACTGTTACCTGCCGCACACATTGGGGTCAGAGTCACACAGCCAAGAAGCAGGACCGCTGAGCTTGGCCCGCAGCCTAGCGGTGCATTGGCAGACGCTGGTGGCATGCGGCTTGGCAGGCTAGTTGCAATTAATTGCATTTTAGTCCGCTTAGCGCAGTTCGGCGGCGCACTTTCTTTTCGCACGATTTCCGACTATAGAAAGCGGCCAATCCTGTTCCGATAGTTCAGCGCTCATTACTAATCGCCGTCTATTTGATATTAATTGTGCGCTCTGCTCCAGTTGCTAATGAGCAGAGAACCAGCCAATGGACAGCGAAACAAGCGAAAGTATTGCATGTCTAGCGGCCACTTATCGAACGCCTCTCCTTCAACTCTTTTCATGATCTTAGCGCGCGGCAAGAAGAAGGAGAAGAAGAAGTATCTGATGCCGCTGCTGATGCTCTTCAAGCTGAAGATGGCCGCGCTGCTGCCCTTGGCCATCGGCTTCCTGGCGCTCATCTCGTTCAAGGCCCTGGTCATTGGCAAGATCGCGCTGCTGCTCTCCGGCATCATCGGCCTGAAGAAGCTGCTCGAGTCGAAGAAGGAGAACTACGAGGTGGTCGCGCATCCACACTACGAGCACGAGCACAGCTACGGCAGGTCTCTGCACGCCAGCGGCGAGGCCGCACAGAACATGGCCTACGCGGCGTATCAGCAATAGGCGTTCGCAGCTGCCGCGGCGGCCCAACAACAATTAGTGCAATACACAAATCAGCAGAGACGGAGAGGGACGGAAAGGAAATGAGAAATGAGAAATGAGAGCTCGTGTAGCTCGATTAATTTATTATATTTATTTAATTTATTTGTAGCTTAATTCAATCAAAAGGCGCCATCAACAGCAAGAGAAAGAAACACAAAAAAAAAAACACTTTCAAAAAGAAGAAATGAAACCCTAGTTGATAAGCTCTAGTAGACAAGGGGCGACTGGCTGGGCAGCCGTCCCTAGGAAAGGGGGCGGCACTTGCTTTAACTTAAACTACACTCAACTGAACTCTTAACTGAACTGTACACTAAACTGTAAACTAAACTTTAAAGTGTAACGTGTAGCTGTTAGCTATTTACTGTTAACTGGCAGCTGTTAACGGAACTCATGTACTTGTATTATGTGTAATTATTTTGCTCGGAGCTTTACTACTACTTACAGCTATTGCATAGATACAGTTTCCTCTGTCCAGTCAGCGTTTCGCCACGCCCCCGCATGCCCGTTTGCCCAGAGAGCAGACACTCACACGCACACAATCAGAAACTCAAATGAAACTCAATAAAGCCGTATTAATGTGTAACTGAAATTCGTTTTGCATTTGACAGCCACATCAAAGCAAATATATACGGCTTGTGTATATTGCGCATACGCAACGTGCGCCGCATACAGTTAGCTTGCTTTGCTGTGTTTCGTGGCTGCTGCTTTTTCGAGTGAAATGCTTTCACTCTTTCACTAATAAAATGAATTCCCCAAGTAAGGCGAACGAGGCCAGTGATATCAATTGCATGTGCGACACACAAAATCACAGACGCTGCAAAACAACTACATGCAGAAGAAGAAGAAGAAGCAGCAGCAGCGGCAGCTGAAGAATTTCACTTGCAGCGCGCGCACTCAGCCGTAGACAAGATCCGAACCATGGCCGAGACTAGTTGGCTAACTGACTTCCTACTGGCCCGGCCGGCTGCAAGCACACTCTTCAACACACTCTCGCACAACCCTCCCACCTCAACTCCCTCCCTCCACTCCCCTATCGCTCTCTCTTTTCGCTGGCCTGCCCACGCCAATGTATGCATTGGTGTCCGATGTCGCTCCGAAATCAAATGAAAGTCCCCGCGTTTGGCCACGACCTGCTTTTGCATGTGCAATTGCAACACGTACGCCCCACCTGTGGCCGCCCCTTGGCAATGTCAATGCTATGAAAATGAGGCACGCCCCTGTGGGATGGGTGGGTGAGTGTGCGGGCTGCAGCCAGGGCTTGCTGCGATTTATGGCCGCATGGCAAATGCCAAATGGCCAAAGCGATTTCTTAACTATTTATCAACAATTTTCGCCTGCTGCTGCTGCAGCTGCAGCTGCCGCTGGTTGAATCTCAAATGTTGCTGGTGAAAGTGCTTATTAATACAATTTCTATTGCTTGTATTTGTCGCAGGCGACACTAATGCCACTTATTTGGCCAGCTTTGCAGCTAACTGGCCAAATGAATGGCCTCAACACGGGCAATGCTCCTTGCTGCTCGGCTGAAAACTTTTGCCGGCTATGGCTTAATTTAAGCCTTAAATATAGCTCTGCAAATTGGCCTACTTCAAAGGAGTGAGAGTGCTCGAGTGTGTGTGGGAGTTTGCTGAGGGTGTGGTGGTTGTGGCTACCTACGGTTCACGGCTGTCGGAATTCATTAGGAAAATATGCAAAACTTTTCCAGCCACTGCGGCCAGGGGTGGGGGCAGAGTGTGTCTAACGACTTACAAATTCGGCCATTGTTGTTGGTGGTGGTGGGGGTGGGGGTGTTGGTGTTATTAAGAGTTTTGTCGGACTGGCCGCAACGACGGCCTGGCAACACTAAACTTGTTTTCAAGTTTAAACACATTCTGCCTGAAAGTATGCAACAGTCTCCAATGGAAATGATTTTGTCCACCACGAACTGCGAAATTATCGACATTGTGGTTCCGCCGGCCAACTTGTCGGGTTGGCATTGCCTCCAACAAAAAGAGACCGACCGTCTGGGGAAAATATTCCCATATATTTTAATGCATATATGAATACAAATGTGAACATATATAAAAGTTAAACTGCGCTTTACTGAGAGTCAGAAATATTTTAAATACCGATATGCTCTATTATGGTCTATTTTCATACAATGTCATGCACTTTATGCATATATAAGAGACCCCTGTGCACACACGATTCTCTGTGAATCCGGCTTCTGGATCTCCACCATTCAAATCCAAGCAATAATGGCGCGAATGATGCCTACTTGCCCCTCATTTACGCCTAAGACTCGACCATTGTCAATCAGACTTAATGTAGAGTTAACGTTAATGGTGATTGCCGAGTCGTAGATCTTCAGCTGATTTGCTTTTGTCCGCTTAAGGGGCTCGTTCGGATTAGAGTCATAAACGAGCGTTCATTTGTGTAATGCCATAATTGCAGTCGCTTATTTGATAGAGCCCACTCCACTCTATTCGAGTTGAAGAGGAGCTGTGGCGCCTCTTTCGTAATATCTCTGGAGCAGCAGTCACGCCTTACATAATGGCCAAGATGTGCGAAAAGACTGGAAGCAAATTTGGCCACAAGTCGGCGCAGTGGGTCGTCGGTCGCGCGTGTGCACTGACCATGACCATGATGCCAGCTGCAGCACCAACAACAACGAGAGCCACAACAACGTCTGCCACTTGGAGCTGATGTACAGCGATTTCCGTTATTGGGCCACGGCGGCGGCGTTACATGTGCAAAAAAGAGCAAAAGTCGAGTAGATTTGGTCAAAACTTGACCATTGTATAACGAGGCTTGTGGGCATCTATAAAGCAAGCTGGTCTGCCGGCCAGCAGGCCCAGTAATCGCGCCCCCATCGACTCGTACAGCATGACATCAACAGAAGCTCCGCAGAGGCTGCTGCTACTGCTCCTGCTCATCAAGGCGATCGCCGGGTCGGATCTGCGGCAGGACAGCCTGGAGGAGCTGAAGCAGTTCAAGCAGTGCGTGCGAGGGTCACAGCGGGGCAAGCTGGGAGAGTGTTTGGGCCGCTCGGCGCTCAATTTCATACAGCGATTCGAGGAGCGCGACAACGTGACCTTTATGGCCGACTTTGTAGCGGTCAAGCAGGAGACGGCAGCTAGTCGCTCCCTGGTGAATGTGCTGGACACGGATCCGGTGGACTTTCGAGGCATACTCGAGAATGCGGGCGCTGTGATGGGTCAGCGCAGTCTCGAGTGGCACATGGATGGCATCTATCCGGGGCTGATGTTCAAAATCGGACCCACAGCCGACGCGACCAGCGTGGCGGAGTTTGTGCTGGACGGTGGGCACGATGAGCGGCAGTTCGGCTACGAGGAGGCCAGCACAGGTGAGCAGCCAGATTAGACAGATTGACGCGTGCTTAATGACCTCAACTCCTTTACCTAGGTCGGCTATTGGCCAAGCAGTATCTGCTGCCCTTTCTGCTCGGCCTGAAGTTCAATTTGGTGGCGCTGGTTCCGCTGCTCTTCGCCGGAATCTGCCTGCTGCTGAAGAAGTCGCTCTTCCTGGCCAAGCTGGCTATATACGTGAGCAGCTTTTTGGGCCTGGGCGGAGTGCTGGGCACGCTGGGTGGCGCCGGCTTCGGCTTTGGCGGCAGCTATGGCGGCGGCTTCGGCGGCGGCTATGGCGGCGGCTTAGGTGGTGTGCGTCCCATCGGCCACTTCCCTGGCAAATCATCTGTGTTCAACCAGCTCGATGAACTGCATCATCAATACAATGTGCACGAGCCCCCCGAGCCGTACAAGCGCAACGATCGCAAAGTCCGCTTCGAGCAGCCAAGAGAACAGCCACTCACTCCAGCCAGCACCAAGAGACCCCTCGAGGATCGGTTTTACGACTATGAGAACCAACGCAGGTCCAGCAATCCGCTCGAGCAGAACATTGGCAAGGCCGATGCGCTGGTGCGCAGTCTGCAGGGCACCTCGAGCAGCCAATTGAATGGCTGGCAGGTTGTTGATGTCCGATCGCTCTGAGAACGCCAACGGCTTGGAGGAGACCTCATTGAGTACTGTTACATGGGCCCAAGGAAGTGAACGGAACTTGGATTAGGCTTTTAGCCAGCCTACCGCATGAACGCAATCTTTCATCTAGTTCAATTAGTATAGCTTTATTTATGAACAAGAAATATATATGCTAGACGTAAGCAGAAAAGTTTGCCAATGGTTTTGTTAAACGCTTTCCAAAAACGAAAGTCGCAGCTTTGGCGGTTCAGTGAGCAGCTCTGTCAAGAGTTCGAGCTGGCGTGAAAGACAAACTTTTCTTATTAGATGGCCATCAAGCCGGCACTTTGCTTATTTTTGGCCGTGTCGCGCTTTGACAAGCCATTTAATTGGAGCGTTCTGTCCCGGTCGTGGCTGTGACGTCACAGCCCTCAGCAGAAGTATAAATAATAAGCCACACGCTCGCAGCACGCTTATTTCAAGTTGAAGCGTCAGACATGCGCCTACTCGTGTTCCTCTGCCTGTGGGCGTGGCCGCTGCTCGACGCTGGCCAGGCACAGCAGATTAACGGTACATCTCCGTGGAGCATACACCACCTGGGCCGCCTGCTGCATCAGTGTCTGATCAGCGCAGAGGCGTGGCAGTGCGTGGGCGAGCAAGTGGAACAGCTGCTGGATGTGGCGCGGCAGGACAACAGCAGCTGGCAGCTGACCGAGTATCTCAGCTTAGAGCCGCAGCAGACGGATAAGTTGGAGCGGGTGGAACGAGAGGAGAAGACGGAGCGGACTCGCAGCTCGCCCGGCTTGGCAGACAAGATCCTGCAGCTGGCCGAAAGCAGAGCTCTGAGAGTGCGGCTGCCGCGGCAGTTGACCATAGCGAACGACATCGATGACTTTAACACTGAGCTGAGCTTGGATGAAGGTACGATAGCGAGTGTAAACGATAAGATCGATAAATTATTTGCGAGCTTGGGTAGTTTGGAGGTGCATGCGACAGATAAAGATAAGGATAAGGATAAGGATAAGGATAAGCTAAAAAAGAAGAAGAAGGCAAAGAAAAAGAAGAAAAAAAAGAAAAAGAAGGAGAAGAAGAAGAAGAAGAAGGGTGAACACAAGCTGAAAAAGAAAAGTAAATACAAACACTGTTTCAACAAAATAGGTCGCAAGAAGAAGGACAAAGATAAGAACATGGCCATGATGGGCGGCATGATAATGATGGCAACCTTCGCTCAAATGTTCCTCGGCAAAGTCATCTTCATCGCTGGCGCCGCCTTCATAATGGCCAAGATCGCGCTAGTCATGTCGCTGCTGGTGAGTCACAAAAGCCATAAATAAAAGCCATAAGCAAGTGGATTCTACTTGACACTCCGAGAACACGGAAATCCCAAGTCTGTTCATGTCGAGATCTCGCTCTGCAACTGCAACCTGATTTCTCCGGGTGTCGACTAAGTAACTCAGCTGCGATCAAGTCATTGGCGCTACGCTCCTCTTTGCAGGGCAGTCTAAAAAAGGACTCGACTGGCAGCAGCGGTAAGGCGGACCACGTCATCGTCGCGAGCGGCGGGCACAGTCACGAGAGCGGCTGGCACCGCAGCATGCCCAAGCGCGATTACAGCGAAGTCCATGTGGAGGCAGCAACAGAGGAGTCGCCGCCGCCTCACCAGCAGGCCTATTATGCCTACGAGATGGAGCAGCCGCATCGGCGACAGTTGGCCCTGACTAAGGGAGGCCAAGTGGGCATATCTGGTTTTCTCTAGCTTTATGTATTTCTGTGGTAAAAATAATCGTAACTATGATAACTAAACTTAGGCTAAGTCGCGGGAGTCCACAAGTGTAAATACAATTGCCGACAAATTGAAGCTATGCAAAGGAGTTTCTGGTCTTTGGTTGTGTGGATGCTGCTCGGCGCGCTTATCGGGTCGCCTTGGCGGAAACGGAGCCGACGCCAGCAGCCGCAGCTGCTCCAGCGTTCGCCTGGGGCATCCAGCCGTGGTAGGCCTTGTCCTGCATCATCATTTCCTCATCGATGCTGCGATGGTAGGAGCCGCCTTCGTGGCCGCCACTGTCGTATTCACCCTGGTGGCTCGACGAGTAGGTATGGCTCTGCTGCACCTGCGGATGCTTGACGATCTCGTAGGTGGTCTTCTCGCCTCCATCGTGGCCGACCAGCTTCTTCAGTCCAATGATGGCGCTGATGATCAACGCGATCTTGCCCACGATCAGCGCCTTGCCAGCCACAATGGCGATCGAGTGGTAGGCCATCTTCAGTATGGCCGTCTTCAGCAGCACGGCGGCTATGAACGGCCCCAGATACTTCTTGTCGTCCTTCTTCTTGCGTCCCTCTCCATCCGGGCCGCCCATCTGCTCGCCGCCCATGAAGTAGCTCAGCAGCGACTGCAGCCAGTCCTGGCTGTTACTCTCGCCGTAACGGAGCAGCCGGGGCAGATTCACCTGCAGCTGATGGCTGTGCATGAAGTTGAGGAAGCGCTCCAGCAGAAGCGCGTCCAAGCTCTTGCTGGACATGTGATCCAGGTCGCGATTGTTCAGCTGATGCTCGCTGAGGCTGGCACGTCCTGTGCGCGTGTCCTCGCCCGCGCCTGCTCGCCTCACCAGACTAACGCCATCCACAATGCTGAGCTGCTGCACCTTAAGCGCGCGCCCAAGGAGTCTGGCTCCTTGGAGTTTGCAGCACCAAAAAATATCCTCGCTCTCAGCACACTGTGTCCAGACGTGCCGCACTGTGCGCCAGAGGCCACTCTCACCTCCGCCCGTCCCATTGTGGGGCATCTCCACCGCCCGGCTGGGCGCCAGCAGCAGCAGCAGCGCTGCAAGTAGACCCAATCGCGTATCCATAGTCTGTGTATATATATCCTTCGGGACTAACCGCTCAATTGGTGGCTTTCAATGGGGTATTGTTCTTCTGGCCAACTCGCTTGGCCGACTGATCTTGTGCGGCGTGCTGTGCCCCAAATTTATACACTTGTAGCTGCCACAATTAGCCAGGCAGCCGTTGCATCCAGTTTTGCTTTTCTTGGGGCCCCGCCGGCAATTGGCAGTTGGCTATTCAGAGCGTAATATGCATGTTGGATGCACTTCTGCTCACCTGCTCAGGTGCTCAGCTAAGCTGCCGGCAATCTGCTTCGCTGCAGATTTAGTGCAATTGCCAGCCAGGCAGCCAACCAATTTCATTGCTCATTGTCGTAATTAGCAAGTCTTTGTAATTATTTCGATCTTGGTTTTATTGCTACTGCTACGCTTAGTGATACGTTTGCTCTGACGCCCACTTTCATCGGCTGCAGGCTGCTAGACCGATGTGTGTGTGCGTGTGCTGTCTTTTGGACACGCAAAGATTTCGGCCCAGGTACTAGCCATGGCGCATAGAAAACGAAATGAACCCAATTTGAGAGGAAAATTGCAGCCTTGCCAGCGGAAATGCTGGAAAATTGTCGCCTGCGCAAAGAAAGTTAATGAAAGTGTGGCCACAGAACTCGGAACGAATTCGTATGACCGCTGCTGCGAAGAAGTGCCACATGGCAATTATTCTACGATCAACATGGAGAAAACAACATATCAGCATCCTAGCAGGTGTACGAATCCACACAGATGTACAAATGTACGAATTCACAATTTGTTTACCTCATACGTCCAATCAAGTCCGTTATAACCATCTCTTGCGATACACTAAGCTGTTCGAATTAATATTAGAGCATACTTTCAGGCTGGGCTCTCAAATGCCATAGCAGCCAGCTTCGGGCTGCTGCGCGCCGGAGCCGCGCAACCATCGCAGCTGCTTGTTTTCCAGCTAATTTCAGCTTTCCATTACATTAATTAAATAGTCGCATGAGCTACGACCAATAATGCGATGTCAGGTGTATATTAGCCAGACTCGGGACGCACACATATATACATTTTATATATATATATTGTATTTGATATGAATAGACGCTGCACAGGTGCATGCAGCGTGAAAGTTGCAAATATTTTGAGACAAGCTGCACTTGTCTTGTTCTACATTTTGGACATGCACAGCTGAACAGATGTGTGCATGTGTGTGCATGCGAGTTTGTGGGAAGCCGAACCGCATAATCCGCTGGCGATAATTTATGGTAATTCACGTGGAGATCACACGCAATCGCAATGCAACTTTCGCGGTGGCAGCCGCAGTCACAGCTCATCCGCTTCAAATAGCCCAAAACAAGAGCTGGATAAATGCGGCTGCTGCTGCTGCTGCAGCAGATGCTGCAGTGGCAATACAATAGCCAATTTGCTGTAATTGCCTTTTGTGTTAACAGCAAAGCAAACAAAACGCTTAGCGGCCTGCCCCATGATCAATGCCAAATGCGGCGCTCAGGAACGAAGGAGTGAGGCAACGAACTCGTCAAGATCAGTACGAAACTTTTACCATCGATTTATTTGGGCCTTTGTGGCCTCTCGTGGGCCAGGCGAAAAGCAAACCCAGCCAAACCAGAACGGGCCGTACATTATGCGGCCTGGTGGTGGCTTGGCGGTCTGGGAAAACTCGAAGCGTGAGTCCCAAAGCAATTGCATAAAAGGAAAAGCCTAAGCTTTTTCCGCTTTTCAGCTGGCTCTTTTGTGTTGCTTTTCTTTAGATTTGTTTTTATTCAATTTTTCGGCGCTGTTTTCACTTTCACTTTTTGTTGACATCGCCATCGCCCCCGCTGGAACAGGCTACAGGTTGGCAATGCAATTGCCGCTGCTTCAGGTGGCTGGCCCGCTCGCTGCTCGGCCGCGATGGTTAATCAAAATTTAAGCGCTGCCGGCCAATTACGTTTCACTTTGACCCCGCCGAGGAAAGCGTCGGGCTCCGTGACTAGCCCGATGAACTCTGGCGCGCTGATGAATTTATTATATGCCGCGGCCGGGCTGTCAACCACATTTGTTGTCGCTTTGCCTGTTGCTGTTTCAGTTGTTTCTGCTGTTGGTTTTCCCAAGCAATTTTCCTTCAATTCAAGTCAATTTAATGTAAATATTTTGTGTAGATTTGCATGTAGATTCGCAGGCTTCCAGCACGTTACAAATCATTTTGTTTGTTGTGTTCTGGCAGCAGCATTTAAATTGTTCCCCCAGCGTGTTTCGCCCGGCCGTTCGTCAAAGCAGGCTTAGTGCTTCAGCTGCCTGGAAATAAATTGCGACTCGCAGTCGGGGGGCCATCAGCTGCCGCTTTGTGGCTCTGCGGTTCCTGTTGCTGCCCGAGCCATTCCTGCGGCTCAGATCGGATGAGGTTCGTTGTGCGTTATGCCACATTTGACGAATTTATAAACAAAGCATTCGCTTGATTGCCTTGCATGCGCAATCGAGTTTCCCCAAAAGTATTTCGGGTGAAATTTCGGTGGCACATCATTTGCCTAGCGCCCAGCCGGCTGTAGGCCAAGCGACATGCGAAGTTCAATGTTAACTGCCAATCAATATGAGCATGTCTGTGGCCTGGCTTGCGCTTGCAGCCGCATAATGCCAAATGTGAAACTTTGGACGAGCGCCGAGCTGTGCTCATCAATCAGCGCTGATGCAGAAACCGCCGGCTAAGCCGGCTCAGTAATGTCTCTTGTGTCTTTTCGCCGTAAACGAAAAAACGAAGGAGAAAACAAATACAGATGATTGCAGTGCATTAAATTTCCACATTATAAATGAATTTGAAGCCTTGACATTCGTCGCTCTTCGACTCCGACTCCGACTCCGACTCTGGCGCTGCCTGCCATAGCTGCGGGCTCCTTGTCGGGCTGTCATTATACTGCAGCAGACAACAATGATAGGAGCGAGCGCATGAGAGCGTGCCTGACGGCAAGATACTCTGCATACATCAGCACTGCAGAGAGATGTTCGGCGGAACTGGCATTAGTCCGTCTACGCTCTGCTCGAATCAGGAGTTCTGAGAAATCACGTGGATACCCCACCTAGCCAGCTGGGAATAGGGCAAGCCTCGACCGCAACAGGGATTGCTAACAATGTTTTATGACATTTTGTAGCGGTATTTTGGGAGAAGGCAGACAGAGGTCCTCCCACAGAGTCGCAATGGTTCGCACAAATCCTGGGGAATTTGCGAGAATAACTCGGAATTTAAATATGATTTTGGGCACATGCCGCCGCTTGGTCACCTTGACAAATGGCAAGAGCTTTAACCCGTTAAAAAACCACACACGTAAGGTAGAAAGAAAAAAAATGGCTGACTCCCGAAAACCCTAAGCCTGTTTGGCTGCTCTCTGCGAGTTCAATGGACGCGGTGCACAGCCACCCGTTGATGATAAATTGATGCAGAGGCGAACGTGTCGCGGCCCCAAAATAACATGCAAAAAAAGACTTTAGAAGAAGTAGACAAAAGTGAAAGCATCGGAGGCAAAGTGAAACTGGCCAAGGAAGAGCTGCCGCGACCTTTTGGCCATGCAGCGAAGCGTTGCCTTGGCCGCGGCATTGCCGCAGCAGGCAACAGGCACTCTGCCACACAATGTGGCAAACTCTTTGCGGGGCTTGAGCTCAGCACAGCTTGGTGCAAGTCAATAAGTTGCATGCCGCATACAGGAGGCAAAGCTGATCGACTTCAGCTAAACTGTTGCAAATGCCAAAGGCGCTATAAATTTCGCTTTGTTGCAAAGCAAATATTGTGGGTGCGTGTGTGTGTGTGTGCGAAGCTCAAGGGCTTTGCATCGCATCTTCGTAATGACTTTTCCAGTTGCTGCATGCAAACATTTGCCACACTCGATGTTCGCGTCGCCCTTTAATCCCCCCTCTCAGCGAAGCGCGCCGTCACTCACTCACTCTCTCTTCGGGCACCTTTTGGGTCAAGTGAGCATGAATTTTAATTGTTACTTTCTGCGCTTTAATCGCTTTAATTAGAGAAAGGGTTGCTAAGCGATTACGCACTATTCAACATGTAAAGGCGACACTCGAGAATCTAATGACTGCGCACGCACAAACCGACGAGATTAAAAGGGGGCAGAGAGGCGGGCAGAAAACCAAATGAGCATCTGGCCAATTTTCACCAAGGAAAGCAAAAGCAGGGGAATTTAATTAATTGACGAAATAAAAAGCACAAATTTACTTTGACACCGATAACTTGCACACAGATTATATTCACATGCTTTTGCGAAGCTGACTCCGCAACTCTCATGAAATCCGATGCAGTTCATCTTTCAAAGACGATTCTGCAACATCCAATATCCGAAAGAGGAGCATACATCTGCGAGAGTGTCTACGCTTCGTTGAATCGGCTTTCGGCTTTCGGCTTTCCAAATCTGTTGATTTCATTGGCGAACCGTTCAAATAAATTATTCGCAGATTAAGTGATAAATTGCCCGCATCCCCAGTCGAAGAGTCGCGCTCCGGCCGAGGCTCATTGGCAGCCGCATCCTCATCGCCAGCATGACTAGCTGCAGCCACATCTGCATCTCTACGAGCCGTTGACGTTGATTTGACGGCTGTTGCATCCGTCTAAGCAGCAGAAAGTTGGCAGATGAATTGGCCACAGTAATGGCTAATTAGTGTGAGATTTGCTCTTTGATTAGTCCCTAACATGCATCAAAAACAACCGAAAACCAACTCTGAATCGAATGTGCACCCGCTGGGCTCGTCTGGGTCTCTAAGCAGCTGTGTACGATCTTTATCGCCGGATATGCTTCAAAGTGTGCCGTCAAAATTGAAAAGACCCTGAGAGCGTCTAAATTAAACAAGTAGATAAAAACAAGACTCACACACAGACATGCGCACACTCGCACACACATGTGGACCCTTACACGCTCGCACACATTTTCACTTTCTTTTGTTTTGGCTGGCTTTGTGAAAATTGCAAGTTTTATTGCACTTGGGTCGCTTGAATGAACGCCCGCATGAAATAGAAAGCTAAAGAGTAGAAAACAC